>JAOSYY010000013.1:1490479-1515504 GCA_025727935.1 Hebomoia glaucippe | reverse complement strand
TTGATAAAAACTACAATACCAGTAGCTCATGAGTTACAGAGAGCAGGATATTCAATAATTACGAAAGTATACTGATAGGATATCTGCCAATTCAAGCATTGGGAGTGATTGGCTCATTAGGGTCGGAGGGGACGAGCCAACAAAAGATGCACCGGAAGCTCTGACAGTAACAAGTGTCGAAGCTTTGAGGAGGGTCTGGCGTGACTTGCGAATATACACGCTTAATTTGCGGGTGTACATTACTGGGACATCATGGGTTGCTCAGTGTCCGCTTTCGAAGCCCTATTACATCTTTATTAGGTATCCCAAATTAACAGAAACTTATACAGTAAAAGTATAGACGACTAAAGACTGTTAAATTTAATATCCTATAACACTTTTAAGCTCTCCCAAAATTATCCTCTAAATTTGATCGAAGCAATAAACATTTACATAAATTTTATTATAACACGGGAAATTTTATCGTATCATCATTATGTTAACTTTGTAATTGAGCTTTTGATAGGTTCAATTTATATACAAAATTCTATATTTACAAATCTGCATATAGATATAATCCATATAAATAGCGAATAGAATTGTGTTAAGTATAAAATCGACGTCCAAAAAATAAATTGGTTCATGAGTGTTTGCGATAAATTCGCAATACCCGATTCTCCGAGCAAAATATGCAAATAATATTAAAGCACCGGACCCCGTTCAAACATTGGACTGCATAAATTTAAATACATGTTAGCACGTCAAAGGATTTTACCGATTTTTAATTAAAATCCGTTGTAGATGAAATTAAGAAACAATGTCATTGGTTACTACGTTCAACCTCGCTTAAACTTGCTCAGAATAAGTTTAAAAAGATAAAGCTTTTATTTGTGGCCTGATCTTTTATAATAGATTCAAAAAAAGAGGTAAGCAACCCTAAAACCTCTTTAGAATAAACATATAAAAGAAGTGCGTAATGTAATATGTTTTATAATGTAATAACTTCATTTAAATAAAAATTTCAAACGGACTTTTCAAACGTCGTCCCGGGAGTCTTCATGAGGCTTACCTTCATTCTTATGTCTTGTACTAAATTTACGTCATTAGGTAAGTTTCCTTAAATTATCAGGAAAAATAAATTTTCTTATGACGGTGATTAAAATTAAATTAATAACAAACTCTAAATTTATTTAGTTTTTCCTTTATATAAAATTTAGATACACTTTAAATACGACAAATGATGATTATACAGTAAATGAAAAAAAAATATTATAATTTTTTTATTTCATAACCAACTCTATAACAATTGTTTTCATTCTAAAAGTAATAAACTTTTATAGTATCAATAAACAAGGATTTATCTGGTGCTTTTGAAAGTCTTTGAAAGACATTTTAAGCTCTTCAGATGATGAGGATATAATTTTATTGTTTTATACATACTTGAACTGTGAAACTGTAAATATATATACTAATTTTTAGAAAATACTGACTTTAATATGTATACATAGAAATATTCCGTTTAAACCTAACAACTCTAGCAACAATCTCGATTTGAAAATACTTTTCCGTATAACTTCTAAACTATTCCTGAGTGCAAAACTTACATAATATGCAAATATCATGCGAATGGATAAACACTCAAAATAAACAAAACTCATAACACCAATGTTACTTTATAAAACAATTATTTCTGAGAAATAGGCAGCAATATATGTAATAAACACATTTTCTTTATTTTATTGAATTTCTTAGCCCGTAGTTTCCCCGGTCGTGGTAAATGACGCGTGGAAGGCAACGCAGAGCAATTTGGCACCAATCCCTGCACCGTTTCACTACAATAAGACAACCGTTCCTACTAAATATTATTGGGAAATCTTGTCTAATGAATTGGCTTTAATAGTGAATCATTTTCATTGAAATATTTTGGAGGGGTGACCGAGTTTTTAATATATGATACATACGTACTGTATTAAGTATATATAAACTAACTTTTTACAATCAAAGTTATTACAACCTATCATTAATTCACAAAATTTCAACGAAATTGTAAAAGTTGCAGCGTCAGCATTTCCTATATTCTAGACATACACATTATTACATGTTTTGTGATGCCATTGAAATATCATAATAAATATTTATCCAGTACGTAATTGCAGTAAAAATTAATGTCTTAAAAACAATCGACAAGAATGAAATACGTAAAAGTAACATGGTTTGAAATATGTTTATTACGAGCAAGCCAGTCAACATTGTTTTGTGTTCGTCAATTCAATAATTTAAACCCTTCCTGTCCCTATATAACTACACTCTCACCCTACTGTATCATTAAATAACGTATAAACTTAAATTTATTGATAGTTCATCCTTTACAAGTACGGAGCTTAAGTTAGATCGCGTACTCACAAAACAACTTAAGAGATTTGGCATGGTTTAAGCTGACTTTGGTTTGGCGGTGTGCTTGAAAGCGTTCGAAGCCTGCCAAGTTATTCCTGGGTTAAATTTACCAATAACGATCATTTAACTTGGAAATAATGACAATGATACACGCTGATATGGGCAAAGTTTTGTAAGAATATTGCTTTAATGAATTGCTTGGGACTCTCACCGTTGTGAGTTAAGCAATTTAATTATAATAAGTGTAATTGTGTAATTTTATTTTACCCTGTTTGAACTATATGGTATACAAATTTGTTATTGGTAAATTATTTTATTGTTTTGGTTTTCAGTGGCATAAGTATATAAAATGTCTTGTTTTTTTCCGTTTTTATGAACGATTTTTAGAAAATGATTAAGGCATATATTTTAGTCTGTTTGTTTGTCTTTGTAAGGCTTACGTATTTCTGAATACATGTAATAATATTAAATAACTCATGTTTCTTTAATACGAGTAGAACGTTACTTATTAACAAGTGAATATCCAGGTATATAAAAGAAAACTACATCAACTTAGCCTGCTATATCTCCTTCGATTTGATTTACAAGCTAATAAAATAAATAATCATTTTGCATCACGCACCGTGATCCAATTTCAGATATTGAAAGAAACGGAAGCGAGCTTATTATACTCGCGAGACTTAAATTGAATATCGAATCGTTTTTTATTTCGATTGGGGTAAGCCGCTGGGTTATGGGACAGTTCATCGTTTCAATGTTACTTATTTTAATTTTTTGACATGCTTTCTAAGGAAAGGACACTTCTGAAAACAATTTTACTGTGTAGAGACTTGCCGTGGAAAGTTTAAACCCAGGTATTTAAGAACAATTAGTTGAGAAGCTTTCTTTGGGCCGATTTTGACAACGTAGACTAATTATGACAACGTTGTGAAAAATTTACTTTGTGTATTATCTTAATGATGTACAGTTGATGTTTTCTTAGAACAAAAAATAAGTGAGTAAAGATCTCGTGCTTTAACAATAGTGCATATTATTTGCGTAATTTAGGAATATATGAGTGAGTCTGTACACGGCTTATTTGTAAGGTTTCTTGATATTTCATAGCGAAGCTATAATTTAAGAAACCCCGATGTGTCATAAAAAAAGTTCCGAAAAATGTGTTATTGGAACTAAAATTAATATAAAATAAATATTTACTCTGTAACAAGATTTGTAACGTCTCCGTTTTACTCAAAGTTCGTAGGATAAAAAACCTCGAATTAAAATATTGTCAAAATGACAGAAGCCTTGTATTGTACATGTTAAATGAATGCTATTCCAAATGGAAGACTTTAAGCAACTTTTATCCATTATTTATTATAGAATATGCACATAACTATAGATCTTTCCCGTAAGAGGAGAGCATAGACTCCACTCTTTAGTTGTCGCGAGCTCATCGTACCTCTTTCGCTTCTCTTAGTCCCATCAATGCTTTCATGATTTAAACAAAATATAGTTTTAGAAATCTATAAGTAATAACGTATGGTGTGCATTGGTCCAACTAACTTTTACTAATGTACCGTCAATAAGCAATAAATCATGAAGCTAATTGATATTAAATCAATTATACGGGTAGCTAAACTCAAAATGACGATGTACATTTGCGCCAATAAATGAACATAACAAAATTAATTCATTTGTAAAATTTGCTTAAAATGTCTTGTCTTAATTAAACTTAATTTGAAATCTTTTGGGTGTTTGATATTAAATATTTTAAGGATTGCTAGGTGAGTAGCAGTTACAACATGTAGTATAAGTGAATCTCATGCTCATATGTCAATAACCGTCGTAAAAATAATTAAAAAAAGTAGCACACTCTGTATAAACAAACAATTTGAGTCACGACTGTGGCTCTATAATTATCTGTCATGCGCTACAAACTGTAATTTGTCGTAACTATCTTTGTTCTAGGCTGAAAGAGCCGGGTTTACATTACGGACCATCGATCTAGATTGCCATCAGTTGAGTGACAATTATTAGAAAATACGTTATGGAGTAATTACCCACGGTTGAGTTACCTTGAATGGCGCCGGAAAATGTGTACCAGAATAGAAAATTACTGTTAATAGTTGAGAAGGCGTCAAATAATAAAATAAATAAAACGGCCGTCGGAATTTTTGACCTCTTAATACAAATATAATGTAACTATCAGTCCTATATTTCTGCACAGTTTAATTTAAAACTTATTCGTTTTCGTGTCAAACAGTAAACAACATCTATACTCACAACCTTTCGTATTTATAATACTGATAAGGAATAATTTAACATCAGAGGTAAATCTTTCAAATCCCAAAAATAAATTTACAGTTAGATAAGATACAATGGATACAGTATTCTATTCTGCTAAGGAAACTAGTAAATCGTAATTGACATGCGTTCGCTCATTGTCACATGGGGATTCAATTTAGTATTAACATTTTCAAAATATAATTTGGTAGTCACAAAAGGGGGTTTATGAATTACGCCATTATATTTAAGTAAAAAAACTGACTTTTCAAATGGTTTATAAACTAAACAACAGCAGCGATAACATCTTAAAATAGACTAAAACTACTTAAAACTTATAAAAGCCATAATGCTCAAAACTTGACTGATAACTTGCCAGACCACCTCTAAGTATATGATTCATCATTTTCAAGTGCGCCTTAGAGGAATACGCCACACAAACTTCAAAGTCAATACTCATGAATATTTTAATTACAAAACACTTAAGCACTCTTCACGACATCCGCAATTTGACCGGAACGTAACTCATATTAAGTTATGAGTATTTAAATACAATGTAATTCAATTTCAACGGCGAATCATCGATCATAAAATTTCCACATTAAGTCAAGACTTATAACTGACGTATAACTGCGATAGACGACTGTTAACGGCTCTGCATTTTGATAAGTCCTTTTTGCAAATTGAGTTCAACCAAAGTGCATTTTATTTGTTTTTTTGTTAGGCTATAAATTTTGGTACAGAAGTAATCTCAATTAAAAGACAAGGCTATGTTTTGACGCGATAAATAGGTATGGCTAGGAATATCATCTTTAATCAGTTCGTGACATGAAATTAATTATTTATTAAGTTATTTTAAATTTTTAAGGGACATTCAAGAAATATGTGCATTACTTTTTGCTTGTCGCTGGCGGATGTTAAATTTATATTGGAGCGGTAGTTTTCTTATACTATGATTATTCGCAAATTCACAGGCATTATTTACTTAGTTATGTTACCCCTTTTGCCATTTTCGTGAAAGCCTCCAAATTAAAAGCAAACGACTAACATTATTGCCCATTACTTGGCAAAGATATTTGGATCTCATTACTATTGTTAGTATTATAGAATAATTTTCCGTTCCATAACAGGTCACGGCCGCAATAATAACGCGTAATTTTCGTGAACGTAATCGTAAATATAGCGAAGGGTACGCGTAAACAGCGAACGTAAATCTTCGGAGGCAGTAAAGTATGCCCGCAACGGGCACGTCAAAGTATTGATTGGATTATGTCTCTGAAATGTGACCGCAACCTGCCAATTCAATTTAATTCACTCCAAACCAGACGTAACGAATTGTTTTTCGTTCGCTTCCATCAAACAATTCGTACAGAAAATATATAAAAGCATGTGGATGTTAATTTTCATTAATATCTATATTAATATTATAAAACTGAAGAGTTTATTTGAAAGCGCTAATCTCAGGAACCGCTGCTTTGATTTGAAAAATTCTACCAGTGTTGGATAGTACATTTATAGAGGAAAGCTATAGGCTATGTTATATTAAAAAAAATAGGGATCTTTATTAAAAGTCTAATAATGTAACCTGTGGTGTAAAAATGCGTGAGAAAGCGCTGATAAGTTTTTAAACACGTTTCGAAATTTGCAGATATACTTTTAGGTACGACAGATTCGTAAAAAAAAAGCGTAGATTTATAAACGGAAACTTCACTCTCCGTAAAATAAGTCATGTTTGACATTTGTGTCTCAGCAGTCGAAACTGTAATTATCCATCTAACGTTTCCCCCGGGTATTTAACTAAAACGTAATTTACGCCGACCGAAATCTGGGGGCTGTCTACAAAAAACTCCGTATCTGTATGTCGCTTGCATTCGACGACGCGGCTCATTTCTGAGAAGACAAATTACAGACGTGGCAGCCGAGCGCGGAAAAAATGCGGCAATTAACCACTGTATAGACGAACCAGAATAACCAAGCTATTTTCGATTCAATAACTTCAATCTTTATTTTCAGTTGTTTATACAATTTATGAGATATTAATATTTTATTAACGAGACCACATCGAGCATCAAAGGGTTTATGTATTGTATAAATAACATATACACAGCCGCTTTAACATCATTCGGTCCTCATTAAAGATTAAGAATTGCACATTCAGCTCTCAACGGTAACAAATGATCACGAGTGATATAAATAAATGTAGTAGCTGCTCTTTAACTCACGGGCCGTTCGTTTAAGCCCCGTGGAATTTATAACCGTGGAACCGGTCGAAAATAAACTATAAAAAACAAGAGCCACTCCACGTATGCAATTTCAATAAAATAATAAAGTTATAAGGATCAAACTGTGCCGTTTTTTATTTATTCATATGTATATAAAAGTGTCACAATGTTTAATGAATGTTTAAACGAAATTGTTAAAAAATATGAACGGCCTGATGGAAATTATAGTTCGATTTGTTACATCACAAAATATAGTGTTACCCCTTATTGATTATTTTCTCAATCTGTCATTTCCAATTCAAAATATTCACTTACATGTAAAATATAATAAAATATTAGACGTAACAATTAATCTATTTTAAATTGTATCGCTATGAAGTTACGTATTTCTATGTTCGAATGACAACACTATATTCGAAATTTGAAACCGATCTTATGATGGATTCAGGATCAACCGTGTTTTTTATTTATCTATCTACATATTCTTCATAGTGATTGTAGTGTCATTGTCCTGATAAGTAAGATAAATGCTATCTCGTGCATATTTGTAATTTGTCAGCTATAAAATAGCGTTGATTTCCATAGATAGTAGATATCAATTAATTATGAAAGCAAAATGCCGTGTAACATAATCAGTTATTTATCAATGCTGTGACAGTGCCCGTCGTTTGTCACCGCTTTCGCCCACGGTGCTGCATCTTGGGCATTTGTTTTATTCCGCCCCTACAAAATGTTATTTTAAACCTAAAAATAACGTCATTAAGGCACTAAATCCCATTTTCGAACACCATTAGTTAATACGATGACAGTGGAGATCAGTCGCTTATCTGATTTCATCTCTAGGGGATATTTTGAGTACGTCTAAAACTAACGTTATCACATCGTTCAATCTGTCGCCGATTTGTAATAAACTGCTCTGAGATTAAGGGCATTTTTAATTAAAGCGTGAGATAATATAATGATTATTCTGCAAGCCGATTTTGGTAAATAATAAAGGAGTGAACACATTGATTTACAAGCACAGTCCCGACGAGGTTGAAAGGCGCGTTCAATGCAATTGCAGTCTTGTATGCAATGCGACGTCGGTCACACAATCGAGCGGCAATCGGCAAAGGAACGAGCGAACAACAGCTTTTTGAGACTATGCGCCTTTCAAATTAGCTTAATGCGTCGAGTACAAAGAGTTGTGATAAGCGACGCGACGGGAAACGCGTTTCGAAATTTAAATGAATTCGAATTTCGATTCCCAATGCGTTCTGAATTTTAATATCAATTAACTATGTATTAAAAGTGTATTGGACACTCGTAACAAACCTGTTGCAGAACAATGATAGGATTTTTATTTTATATTCTTGTTAATGTCTCTTTGCTACTTATCCAATTTATCTCTCATATTTCTCACTACGATAACCTTATCAACTTGGCATACATCTCAGTAACATATTGTAAACTCCAATATTTGCGAATCTCAAGTTAGAGAATTTATAATCAGTGAACTAACAAGCAGGTAGATAAAGATAAACGGAGCACGGGTTCGTAACGAGAATAAATTTACTTCGCGCTAAGACAACAAACAGTGTGTTGTCGTAGTGCTAACTTGGTTAATTCGGTATCTTGATTAAGTAATTAACAGTTTCTAAGTTACGTGACCTTTGGCAAGGGAATCCGCATTTATTTATACGAAGCTAGAAATAATTACATAAGTTATAAGTATCTAATCACTTAGAAGTTCTAGCGTAGCACCTATCTTCGCCATGGTGAACCTCTAAAGTCTGTTCGTTTTATAGGATGCATATAATGAAAGGCGTTTTCAAGATGATTAATTTTTTCGAACAATAATTGTATTCAAAAATAATAATCAATTATAGCTCGTTGACTTAAAAATACGTCTTAGATTCTGAACACTGTCTTATTTACGCGTGATTCATATAAAATACACTTTAATGTGATTTACACGCCTTATTCACTATGCTATTTGGTAAATTTACTTTTTGTTCCAAAACTCTCAAAAAGGACACTATAATCAATCCTGTTCTGTAAAATTCCATCGAGTCACTGTATATACCTACCAAGTAAGAAGAAATAGACGGAGTTAGCAATACTAACTTCGACATTCACTAATTTGACATCTGACATTTCCCGTCTGAAGAAGAGTGAGGCGAAATATCGGGAATATCATATTTTATTATTAATTCATAATAATATAATAGATAATTCTTTCAAATCGTTTGTTTGAATAACCTGTCACGTAATTTACAATTTACATACCATAATTAAATGTTATATGTAAGTATACGATGCTGATAATATTATATTTAGGTATCTTTTAAGATTAAGTCTTAACTAACAATCGTAAATATTCCGCATCGTCTAAATTGTAGTTCGATATTCTATATGTAATCGAAGAAGTATTCGTTGACTTTTATTAAAGGATTTTTTACTTCCGGCGAAGACATTTGCCTTTCGTTGACAAATCTAAAATAGACAACAGATGTCGGTAACGTCTGTGGCCATTCGTCGTCGCACAAGGCGCGCGCTCGACCGTTGACAGATCGGACGTTTCAAATTTAGAACAGCCATGTTTTATTTTGAATTTCTGAATGAATTATTGAGTGTCGAATTCGTTACATTTTGTCTGCGTCTATACAAATTAGTCTACTTCCTGACATAAAATTATGAGTGTTGAGTACTTTATATCGCAATGAATTATTTTCTTTATTACTTTAGGGTGGGAACATAAGTGTTATGGAATATGGTAGTCATAATTAATTGTATATGACATTAACCTTTATGACCTGTTCATAATATAATAGTTATTGCATAATAAACATTCAAAGTTGTTTAGACTTTATTGAATCGATTAATACACAAAAAATTCAACGTATATCTTCGACAAGTGAAACAACTTAATATGTCTTGTGTGATAAGAAATGATAACCACTACTTGTATGAAGGTACAGGGCTAGTCTGTCTCTTACGCTTAACAGTACTGGTTTAGTCCATAAGAGCTATGAACATTTTGCGTGGGTGGTCAAAAGCTGTAGACAACTTAAATGGTTCTCACGATACGTAATTTTATACCGTGCCATAGTCTAGTAATATTGACACTAACAACAGGAAGTCAATAAACTAAACTCGCTGATAAAAGATACCAATTTCAGATACTACAGGCACCATTGGAATTGGTACTTATGTATATAATCTAGTATTTAACAGCTCAGTAACTAGTATTTTTAATTATCAACATTTATAAATAACGTATTGTTTCAAAAAGAAGTTGCAAATTTCAGTACTTTTTTAAAACAGGAATTTATGTACATTGAAATTTATACATTGTTTATTGTTTATATTTGTCATAGTGTATTATTATAAAGATTTATGTCAAAATATCACAGAAATATCCAAAAATTATTACACAGATGTGTACCAGGAGAGTAGATATTAGTAGGAGTACTTTACGAGTTGGCGCTAGTTCACATGAGACATGCGTTACGACAGTCACTAGTCGCCCACGAACCGCATTCAAACGCTTTGTTTATGCGCACAGTGGTTTATGCCTTACAAACGGTGCGTGCCTGCGGTTCCCTGAAGACCTATGCGTGTCCAACTTGCTGTAGATAAAGTGAACCCATATTAGGCATACTGTGATAACGATTAATTAACTACAAATATATTAGAAGCATTTACAGAGATTTGTATGTACAATATATAAAATTAATCTCTTATATTAAAATTATCCTAACTATTCAATTTATATTATATATTTTAATTATAAGTTACAGAATAGAAATACGAAGGAAGCTTTATACCACTTAAGGTTTTAGGAGCTGCTTATTAGGCCAAGCACAACTCATTTTTCAAGCTCAGTTAATATGGTTTCGTAGCAAATACGAATCGCACTAAATGGAGGAAGAAATTTGATCAAATTATCTACCATTATCTCATACGAAAGATTTTTTGTAAAATCCAGACGAACAATTCGTCATTGTCAATCCTTTCACTTGCTCAATTAAACATGAGCACTTGAGAGAATTCAGATTTAAGTCATATTAAAAACCAATTTTAAATTAAGTTACAGATAAAAAATTAAAATATTACTTTTTGGTAATTGTAACTATTATTAAAATAATTTATTATTTAATATTGTGAAACTCTTTTGAGTTTAAAATTAATCTATATATCTATTAAATACAATAAAAAAAATTCTCAAGTTTGTTTTTAACTTCAAACACGAAAAGACATTGCAAGTTTGACGTGACTGTGTCTGTGGCATCATAAATGGGCCGTTTTTGATACGTGGTCGAAATGGTTCTTAACTTTATTTTTCATTGATCTATGATCTATTCTGGCGTTCGATGACCTGTAATTTATATTTTAAGTCTTTGTATACAATCTACATATTATATCAAAGCTATTTCAGGGCCGTGATATTTATTATTAAGCTGAGTAAAAGAAAAGTATAATTAGTAATTTAAAAATGATTCCATTACGCCTCCTTTTATGCGATAAAAAGTACAATAAAGCGGCTAATTGTGGTTTTGATCATTTAAAAAGGCACTTAAAATTCGGACGATAAATTTAGAACATTCTCCGCGAAACGATAAAAATTTATCTTGATACAAAATATATGTATGTTTTTTATTTCTCTTTAAAATTGTATTACCGTCGTAATTTTATACGTAACATCTCCATCCGAGTCAGATGGATGCGACATATTATTTTATTATCGTGAGAATGTCTCGTATATGACAAAACTCAATATCCCATATATTTCATATTTCCTAAAGTGTTCTGCGATGCGATTTTCAATCCGAGAAACGATGAATACGATACGTTGAAAGTAATTTATAGCTCAATTCTTGTTTCAATGGCTATTGTTCACGTAAAAGTACTTACTTGTTTTTTTTTGCAAACAGCGTTGTTTAGTTTTTAATATCGACTAAGGTATGATCATACAGGATTGTTTTTGCTTGCAATACTAACGTGTATAGCACACTCCAAGTCGCTGTTTTGCAATTTTTCATTAACTTTTCAATTTTTCCAACCCTCATCAATGTCTATCCGCGAATTTTGTTGAAAGTGATGGGAGGAACTCATAATAAATTATAAGTTCCGCCTTGATCACGTCCCACTGATCTTAGATGGAAAAATGAAGTGCTGTGCGCGTTTCGACTTCAGTCATGTTTTTCGTTTCGACTTCAAACATTCAGTCCGAATACTCACTGTATAAAAAATTACGGTATGTGGCTAAGGCTTTAAGGTTGGCATCGCAACTTCTAGACCTCCTAGTATAGCAGATTACCATGAGCGATAGGAATCACTTACCAGTTGAACTCTGTACGCGTGCCTTCCAATCATATAAAAGAATGTCATATCACAATGAGTGACAAAGACAATTCATGAAAATATACTACCTTTCACTTAGATTTTACAAATTAGGTAAATATGACATATTCAATATGTTAAATAGAATTCTATAAAACAAATTTGAACCTATATTGTAACGTCATGTTCCAATGATACAAAAAAAACCTGAAATTGAAATACACCGTAAAAGTGAATGAATGAATCCTTCAAATGAAATGAATGTTACATCACAGCGAAAAGTACCAAGGCAATGTTGAATTTAAATGGTATGTTTAAACCTCGCGCACGAATTTAGCAAAACCGACGCAGCTGAACATAATAAATACCCATTATAAATACTTAATTATAATTACAATAAATTGAGTTTTCGAGCTTGCATCTAAAATAACTTTACGCCAAGAACCCCACGAGTTGTACAGTAAAAATTGTTTAACCATGATATAAATGGTTAATCATACATATGTGATTAAATTTTAATAATTGAAACAGACAGAAATATCTCTGTATAATGTCTCACTATGGAATTCATCGTTTTTCGTATTTAACTGCATAAATAATCGACTAACAACATCCAAGCTTATAAATTTTGAAATAAGAAATATTAATTTGCAACCAAAATAACCGTCGTAAATTAAAACAAAATTATTTCACCCTCGCCATGAGCACTTTAAGGCTGTAAAAAATCGATGCTCGTCCCAGCATCTCAACATTCGCGATATCGAACTTTACCTACTTTAAAATGAGGATAAATTGCAAAACTTGGTAATTTTAGTCTCCACCATGGCAATTTACTCCGTTTTTCCCTGGTTTCATTATAACAAGTTTAATTGAAGACCGCGTCCAGTTCGTAAATTCCAAGTTTTCGCATGCATTTTAATCTGATTGTAGTTTGTGTAATGGCTATATAAATTGTTTTCTTGTTCGCTAAACGATTCTGTAATTAAATGGAAGATATATTTTATAGTGCTGTTGTGAATTCGCGTGATTTATGAAAACCGCTGAGCAAGATCCTTCGGTGGATCTTTTTGCATTGCTTTTCATAATATTAATTAATAAAAATGTGTTAACTCAGAGCCCAAGGGGTGTAAGAGATTTTTAATCTAAAAGAAATTTATTATAAGATTTTATATCTAAATTAGTTGTTTATATTAAAATATACCAGTCATTACTCTTATCAAACGACAATTAACGAACAAAACAAATAGGCGATTATACACTTCCTAGCCTCTTATTTATAAACTAACATTATTATTGCGTGGAAAAGCAAAAAAAAAAACAAAGTTAATAATATTCATTCTCAGAATTAATTGCAGTAAAACAATCATATTATTTAGGTTAATTAGTGTAATAACATACCATCGGGTACCTTGTACCAGCGCTGGTTTCCAACTTGGTCCTTTTGTAAGAATGCCTGTCCGGTTGTCGCACTATTATAACTATTGTGGGGCGAGTTCGATGCACTCGAGTTATTTATTTATGAAGTTGATCAACATGCGTATCTACTATCAAGAATGGGTTGGGACAACATTTTTTACGAATTGAAAAAGGGCAGAGCTTAAATAGGGCGATGGGAATGAGACGTATGTCGACAACTGTCAATTGTACCTATTGTTTATTTGTGATCGTACATGTAGTATTATGCTGTAATTGAGTCTAAACTGGTCTTTTTTAATTGCAGTAATTTGTTTTTCTATATATGTGTAAATAAAATAAAACTGTCCATGCTTGTCCGCTTTTTCCTATATTAATGTAAGTAATTTAATAGTAACGGAAAAAAATTATAAATCATTTGTCCATATTTCTGTTTCTTCTCGTTAATCTCCGAAACGGCTGGACCGGCTTAGACGGAACTTCTAATGATAGTAACGTAGTTACGTAAATTTTTTGTTACATAAATATGTACACATTACGTAATATTTTAACTAAATTTTAATCTTCTATTTTTAATAATTACAAGTAGTATAAAAATTGTGTCTAGAAATTTTAGGGAGGATAGTATAAATTATTGTAAATTTTAAGATGGTCGACATTTTGATCTGCAACATCTAGTATTCTTATGTTCTAAATACAGCATTTAATATATTTTGTTAATTCGAAAGAGTTTTTCAATATCATACATTATAAATGTCGTGTATACAATTATACAAAGCTATTTTGTGAAGTAGTCAGGAAATAACGCAACATTTACCACAATTAAGTGCTCAAAAGTCCAATTATACCGAAGTAGTATTTAGTCACGCAAAAGTATTTAATATTGTAGCTTCTATTGTGAACTTCATTCTGTAGTGGAATTGCAAACTCTATTAAGAGATCACGAAACCAAAATAGTCCTGAATACCGTCAGAGAACACGAAAGTTAAGAATACAATGGATGCAACACTTCTGAATTAGAATAGAATGGAAATAAAAGGAATATCATTCATGTTGCGATACGTAATCGTTTAATTGCAATCGGTTAAGTTACAGCGGCTTTGAGATTAGTGGATTTTGTGCTGTACAGTAGCTATGTGAAACATATAATTAACAATTTAAAATTCCTCCGTCCTTCTTTTGTTTCACTTTTCAACGCATTTCAACGTATTCAAATCAAGGAATTAAATTTGAACGGTATTAAACTATAAGAACATGTCCGAATAGCTCTGATGATAATAATATTCTTAATATAATTATATACCCTTTGAATTGATGTTTCAGCTAGGATCTAAAGCATTTTTAAGTTTACTTAAAGTATATATATACACATATATATATTAAATTATATTTGTATTTTATCTTCAAAAGAAAAGACAGACAAATTAGGCATGCTGTCAGTGATAAAATCATAAGTTAAATTAGAATTATTCCTACCGCTAAGATCTTGAAATAACGCACCCCGACAAAAAACAAAATAAACCATTGTACAATAAAGGTGCTCGGCAGACAAACAAGAAAAGCAAAAGGATGACAAAGCTTACTCCTGGACAGTTTTTCGCTGCGTTTAATTTTATTATTCCGGAAGTTTCGGCTGTAATTGTAAATTGAAATTGTTTTCTTGTGAAACATAAATAAACGTATTCTAAATTATATAATATTGATTAAATAGTATATTGTTTTCATAGCCTGGAATATTTTTATTGCATTAGTATGGCGGGGAATATGTTATGGATAATATTTTTTCCCGAAAACTTTACACTAGCAGGTAAAAGCACTAGTTTCTAATAAATTTCAAAGTATTATTATTTTTAAAATGTATAGACCGATATTTCATAAAAGAGACAATTTAGAATGTCTGAGCATGAATAGAATTTATACGATGCTATATTTCCCGGAAGGGCTATTCTTCATTCAGTAACCGAGACACGACTATCACAATACGGCAAATAGATAACGAACAAGTTGGAAAAATTCTACCCGCCTTTTTGTTCAAGATGCCGTCAAGCTTTCATTTAACTTGAACATTGTAATTTGGAATAGCAAGCACACAGCGAAAATTCTAATTGGGGTATTAAGTGAACGTCACGAAGGTATTGCCGTAGATGACGGGATCTCCTTCAACTGAGGTGTCACAAGAACAATGAGACGGGTGCGAAGAAACCATCCACCAGGACTTTCTCATGCAAAAGTCGAACGGTTACTTGAATTCTTAGCTGGAGCACTTGTCGGTTTACGAGCGTAGAGCGATTTAATCCACTTGAAACGCAAAGCACAAACTCAGTGCCGACAAAGCTCTCACCCGCTCTCATTTAAAAATGGAAATAAACTCGGAGCCATCTTTGAGTCGACGCGCGACCGCTGGTTGAATTCTAAGTGCTTCTACTGGCTTGGTGCCGATTCTTTTTTGGCTTGATGGATCGCATCCTGTACGTCTATCTTCTTTCATTTATCCTCTTTGTTCATCTGACAATTCATTCAAGACGTTCCTATCGCCACGTCGTCACAGGATTATATTTTAAGATCGGGCATCTTCGCTAATAACAATTCAAAACATATCGGGCGCAAGGGAAATCAGATCATCAATAAAAATAATGCTATAGTGGGAAATTATCGCTGTATATATATATCGCCAAAGTATAGACTGTTATTGAAAATGTAAAGTTATATTTTTAAAGTCTAGAACAAGCTTTTCTAGAAAAAACAATTTATGAATAATGTTTATGTATTTAAGACTAAAGTCCCCGTCTTCGAGAGATCACTCGGTATTTGCAATGTTTATTCAAGAAAACCAGGGAATTACTTGCCCGAGGAGCATGTCTTTGGTCCAAGTCTTAATGAAAGAGTTCGTTTGCCAGCAAGATTATTTCGTTTTTGTTTATTTATGTATTTTCTGGCCTTCCGCGAGTAACGACTTGGCTTGTCTCGCGTTATTAACTTTCACTTGAGGTCAACAACGCTATTTAAGCGTTTTCTGATGTATCTTTCCTAATAACTATAAAATAAATATTATGTAAAATTAACTTGTGTATAATGGATTTTTCTTTATTAATTGATAGAAACTACTTTTAATTGTCGTTTTTATTACAAAACTTAAAGCGTGAGCGCATCTGTTATAGGCAAATGAAACTATACAATGTTTTTAGTTCGGTTGACATTATTATGCATGACCTGGTACAATTTGACTTATTCTAGAAAATTTTGAAGAAAAGAAGGTGATATACATACAAAACGACTGTAGAGTTATTCAAAATAAGCAAGTCTCTAATGCAAAACGAAAACTTTCTGATTAAACTAAGTAACTGTTTTATGTAAACCTAGGTGTTGAGGGATTAAGTAACATTACACGTGGTGCTATAGCACGTGCGACCTAGCCGTTTATAGATCAACGTCTAGAGAACTCATGTTTACACCGTGCAATTACTTAGTTGATGTATTGTTTACAGTGCTACGTTCTAATACCAATATTGGTTATTAACTTACAAGCTTGACCAATATTGAAATTGGATGGACCTAGTTATTGCAGAAAGTTGTAGCGTTATATTTTATACCTTCTTTTATTAATTTTCTTAGAAATTCAAATAATAGGTATATAGGACAAAATTTAATGATTTCTTTTACGAAAGTTCCATCCTGTATTAAGTTAAGTTTCGTGATATGACTGAACTGTATGCTATTGACCTCTTGGATATTAATATTATTTGACAAATGAAGTTGTCAAACACGTGTAAAAAGGTTCTATATATCACAGAATACAGACTCGACCACAATTAGCAATTTAAAAAAAGAACATAGAATTACGCCACTGTATAACAGACTGAATACGTTATTCTGTAAATTATCCTTAACGTTGTTTAATCGCTAAAGGTTAAACATCCCCAATTTGAAATCCCTTTCCATAACTCAGTGCTGCTGATTTTAATTGCCTTCTTTCTCGACTTTTCCTTTTTTCAAGTCAAACGGAAATTGCGTGGAAGGGATTCAGGCAAATAGGCCCCTAGGTGCCATATAATTAATATTTTTTATTTTACTAATTTCTCTCGCACCGTTGGAAATTTCTTCTGTTCCTAATTAAATTAGTTCTGATGAAATTTTACAGTTGCTTGTTAACTAGATAAAATATTTCTTTTGTCATCCCAGTTTCTTCGTGGTACGCCGATTCTTTTGTTGTAAATGTAATCGTAATACTGTTTCTCTCTATTTAATATATTTTGGTCATGTAATTTAATATCTTTATGGGCTTGAAGCGTTGTGTTTTTCCTTTTTTATCTTTACCAAAGGATTTCACGTGCCGTAAACAGAATGTTGATTACTGAATAATTTTTAAAAGGACATTTATGTTTATTTTGTCAGGTACATGACGTAAATGACTTTTATAAAGGTAGAGTAACCTACAAAAACACTTGATTTTAAATAATCATAAAAAACACAATGAGCCCGACAATCATTGATAAACGATGTAGTGTAAAGTAACAACTCTATTCCAATATGTCTGTTTGTTTACAGGACGGTGACCGGGGATATCTAGAAGGTCTAGCCTCTCGGTATGCCGATCTTTTCTCGACTCATTACGGCGATGTTCTTGACCACCTGGAGGAACTAAGGAGGCATGAATGGGAAGAGATGTCTCCTAGGATGCGAGTGATAGGAGGCCCTGGCACCCCACAGACCCCGCCATCAGCGAGCCCGGGGTCACTGGCTTTGAACAACCTGACTACGTCACATTCACAACCTATTTATGTGCCTGGAAAATACTCTGTAAGTTAACAGAAAGTCGTGACTTGTGGCTTTTGATATCAGTCTATGAATTTTCGAAAAAATATATATAATACATCGATAACACGCTATTGACTATTGTAACGTGACTAAGGCATCAACTACCTTCAAGTGGGTCTCAGGCGCCTTATCTTTATCATTATTAAAGCAAATAAGATGCAAAAAAATATTATTAACTTGTTTGCGTACGCTATGGTGCCGACTTTTTTACATTAATAAAAATTGGTCTTACATATTTGGAAATCCACAAAATTTCTTCAAAATCAATTTAGTAATTTTTGTTTCGAAAACGTCACAAACGTGACAGAATTATCGTCTTCATCCGCTTGCAAACATGTTTATTTCGACAAAAGTGAACGGACTACAATCAATTGCGTTATAACGAATAGCTTATCAATAAATTACGACTATTTTCTTGAAATTTATAACTCCACTGATATAGCTTCCTTCATTCCTCGAGTACAATTTAGTGATACGGGTAATTGGCAAGCGCAATTAGTCACTGATAAACTTGCGTACCAACTGTTATTTTAAGTTATTGTAGAGTTTAAAATTTCTTACAAAAGACGAGGTTTAATTTTCTCATATTGGAGCTTACGACGTGCGAAAGAAAATAATATCTTGAACAATAAGTAGGTGCATTAAAAACATGTTCTATTAATTGAAAAAAAGTAGTCAAATTTGGAAAAATTTCTAATCCACTTCGAGAATTTGTATGTTTGTCTAGTTCTAATTACTATACAATAATTTAGTATTTGTTGATGCTGAAACATATTTCTTTTTATTTAATTACATAGACTACCTACATATTATTCTTCTTTAAAATTGATATGAAAAGTCTTTCCAGCCTTCAAGCTGTTTAACTGACAAAGAAGAGGATGAAATCTACGGCTTCGGGTACGGTGTGTTCGGGAAGCAGATGTTGCAGCGGCAGCAGCAGCAAAAACAGTTGCTGCTCGCGCAACCCACGCAGCCTCTAATGCATAATCAACAACATAACTATCAAAGGTATACATTAAAACCCATTTGTTATATTCTAACGAGCAACTCACTTGATCTCGTTGAATCATTTGTAATTAATTTTAGCATTAAGATTATATAATGGTCTTTGACTACATTTTTTGTAACAAGAAAGCTTAAGGAGGGTCAAGTAGGGAATGAGAGCTTCAAGAAAGTACTGAGAGGTAATTTCTGTTACTCATATTGAGGTATGGATACCAAGTGTTATGTTATGGAATGTAATAATATACCAATAGAATTGCAACCTGTGTGAACATCTTACGATATCTTTAAGGTTTATCTAAAGCACCATAACATAGGTATTGTAGAATTAAACATAATTAAACATAAATATAACACTAATTTTGTTTTAAATATCATTAATACAATGACATTAAAAAATTCTAAGATAGTAATTTCAAAATAGCGACATTACACAGTACAATAATACAAATACATAAATTATATAGAATTGAACAGGTGTACTCATTAGATAAGGTTCTGCGTAGCATGTTTAAGGGATTATCTAAATTGAAATCGAACATTCGATTGGCGACAGAATTCGGTCGAAAATAGTTTTAGTGTTGAAATGCATTCGAAGAATTTCCTTTGCTTGCCCAATTTATTATTCGGAGCGACACAATTCTTACGACGTTTGAATAGAAAAGCAACTTTCGCATTTAGGAAAAATTCTCGCTTTATAATCAAAATTGGTCACAGTTGAAAACTGAAGTTCGATAATAGAAAATACTCGCAGCACTTCGGCTTAGCAAATTACATAGAGCTTTTATGGACAGTTATTTGTGTGTGATACAATTGTTTGCCGAAGCTCGAGGAAATTGTTTTATTCTGTGCCGAGCTTTCGATCGCGACATAAATTCGTAGTCGAAATTTTTTGTAGGAACTTAATAGCTCTTAACCTTTTAAGTACATTGATTAAACCTCTTACAGAATAAACATATTTATTATTTATTTATTTGAAATTATCTCAACGCTATTATACACAAAAAAGATAAATTAATATTATTGCTAGACAGAATTATTATTTCCTTATTTCCCAGTTTTATATAATTATGTTTTAACAATCTTGCTTATTGTTATTAAAATTAACTTGATATCTCAATACCATATTAAATTACTTTAACGTCTCTAAAAATGGCAGTTATTAAATTAAATTCATTGAAGGTTTCATGAATATTATTTATACAACTTTTAATTTGCATACATAATTTTTAAAGCAACGTATGGATATGCTCCATCAGCACTGGTTATAACCGGAAAAACTTAAATTACTTCCACTTACCAGAATAAACGTTTCTGCCTCATTGCGATGTAAAATAAATTTAAATTAACGAACCAAGATATGTCTAACGGACTCAAGAAGCTTTCGCGGTCATTATTTTAACAGAAACTAAGCATTTGTGTCGAAGCTCTGATATAGATAAAATCAGTTGAGAATCCTATCATGATAATAATTAATTCCCTTTAACACCTACGTTTAGCTTTTGAAATCTATTACTCACTATTGTGAGATGTAGATTATTACTAGCTTTAATTATACGTTTCATATAAATCTAAAATTTTATCTAAATATTATTTTTCTTTTCAACATATAATTTTATAAATAAATTTAATTTTTATACCATTAAGTGTTTTTATAATTGCTGTTATCATTACTAATATTATAATCGCGAAAGTTTGTGAGCATGGATGTTTGTTACTCTTACGTGAACACTACTGAGCTGATTTTAATAAAACTGAATGGAAATATAGGTCAAACCATTTCAGAGGAGTATAGTAAATAACATTATGACACGAGAATTTTATATATAAGATTGTGGACACGGGTAAAATCGTGGGGCATCGCTTGTCAGTTATAATTGGCGTTAAAAGATTATTTAAATAATCCAAAACGAAATAAGTTTCGTTAAATTCGACGTTGTTTTTATAGTTAAATCGGATAGCGTTTTCATTAATAGTGAAGGCTGAGTCGCTTAAGAATAATTTTAATTCAAGTCACACAGCGTCGCAATGTACATGAATAAAATTATGGCGCCATATTTTGTTAGTGGGTGTGAAACTCGTGTGTCATATAAATAATAATATTAACGTGATAGCGCTCAGTATTTATTATGTTTTCTATAAATGTGGGAGTCAGCATTATATACCTAACTGTAATACACCAAGAAGATTTTCACACTTAACATAATATGCTTTTTACACCGGCTTCTATGAATTAAACATTTAAAGTCTGGGACTTGTTTTGATATAGTAATGATGTGAGAATGGCTGTAGATCAAATAGCTTCTAAGTTTAGAAGGTGATGAGAGCGTTTAAGTCTTACTGATGCGATTAGAAATGTAAGAGGACTGAATAAAAACAAAATGGAATTGCGTCGACAACATTTACATAGGAATAGAGCAAAGACTGTTCTCATAATTAATCTAAACATGATTATTAATTTTTATTTACTATCGTGATATTTGAAAGCTACTAGCTGTCTTATTTTAAAGTTTTATAAGTGGATTATATCATAAAGGTCGTTTTAAGACCGTCTAACATATTTTATGAATTTAATTCAATATTAGAATAGTCGAAATAAAATCATATTTCAATTCTAACTAAGTTCATTGCAGCTTTAAATCTTATAAAATTCATACAACATATCTTTAATCTTTAATTCATACAAGGCTTTATGTAAACTACCATTTACGCATTTGGACCATTACGATATAAACAGTATTTTTCAAATCCAAGAATGTCACTTTAAAAGCTTGCATTAGTGTTAATTTAAATCAAGTCCCCATTAGATCAGCAACTTGTACGAAACAAATATTAAGTTCGACGTATCTCAGTGAGTCAATTAACACTAGTCGTAGAGGGAATACACTAACAAGCTATGAGATTACACTTGAACGAGAAACGACGGAGATACAGAACCACGGATCCACTTCTAAGGCTTTGAGCACACTGTGGATTTTAGCGCCAACACGCCCGCGTGCAAGGCGTAACGGTTTTTCAGATATAATTACTAGTAAAACGTCAGACTGTACCCGTTTATATTTAACATTATACTGGGTTTGATAGCTAGTGTCAATAATTCTTAATATACTTCGTTAAGGAGGCAAGAAATGCAAGTATCCTACATAGATATCAAAAACACAAGATAAGTTAAGAGTAACTACGTTTTTCAAGAATTAAGTTGAAAAAACGGTATTAGGTTGATTAATGGGCGCTTATTCTGTGCTGCTTAAAGTACCTGTAAAACAGCTTATTTTAAGCCTGAAAAAAGGGCTAATTATTAAAAAATAAACAAAAAGCTCTCCATCATATCTCAATGTAAAGGCGGCCTTACACTAGTGGATTTATTTAAGTGGCTGCATAAATGCGCAATGCTTCGTTCCGTTCATGTTATCTGTTGTTTAGCGATGGAGGTTTAAATTGGGACCGGTTGTAGCTGTTGGTTGTTTAAAGGCAATTAACCAACCGCACCGTTAAAAAGAGGTTAACGCCTTGGCATAACGCCCGATTAAATTTTAATCTTTTAAAATATTTAATTTGTTTTTAGTAGATAACTTTAGTTCGTACATCTTCTTTTCCTGTTGTAGCATTAATACTTTAAATAATAATGTTTTTTCTGGCCTTAAACTGGTAAGCGTTTTCAAAATCTGAATGTCTGCAACCGGCTGAAAATATTCGTTAGCTAATTCTAATTTTATCGTATACTCTTACAATGACTGTTAAAAAATTGTAAATAGATATTATCCTTTTTACATGCACAAGTATACTATACATATGTACAGTAAAAACTTAATTAAGTTTCTCACTGGGAGCTTTCGCTTTACAAATGTATGTTATTTTTCTTGTCTGCTACGTTAGTGTAGCCAAGCTTAATGTTTTAACGTAAATAACCGTAGAAAAGATAAAAACTATTGGACAATATCTATCGTGTATGAAAATGGTTATATGTGTTCAGCATTTTATAAACTTTAGTTCTCAATTTTGTATTTTATGGGGATATTATTCTATGTGTTGACTTTCGTATCCAGTCATTTAAATTAATTACTTAAGGCTACCTTCTTTTGGCCAAATCGTTCAAACAATCATATGGGTTGAACAGGCATGATTGCACCCGTTAATTTATATTCGTCCAACTAAATTGGTCTGAAAATCAATATTCATTGCATCGTTGCATGTTTCGATACGACTTGTGTTGATTTATAGCCCATTGTGTAATATAGTTTGATCCGTATACAGTGTTTAATACTTTAATACCATAGACTATCTATAGATTTATTGAACTTGTATTAGAAATATTTATAATGAGTATACGAGATCGATATATATTAGATGAGCTTTTGCATGTTATTAAAACTTTATAAAATCTAAAATCAGATGATGTATGCTAAATATAAACGCGTCTACTAGAGAGAGTTATTGTTGATGTGGTCTTAGTACGTATGGAAAATTCGAATTAAAAAATATATTTTAATTTTTTCAATACGTTTCAATAAGTTTCTGGGTATATTCTTATAGTTTTATTTAAATCCGGATTTAAGGCTCATTGATAGTATTGGATTTAGCATTAATGAAACAGCTTTGGTCGTCAAAGCACATTCTGATCTTACGAGTAAGAAATATGATTGAAACTGGTACAAATATATTTATTCCTTTTTCCCTAGTGAACAATGGCCTTAACACTTCACCTTGCTTAGTAGACTTTTTAAATATGAGCAAAAACAATGTAACGTAGTAGTTAGTGCACTTCACAGATATAGTAAGCGAATAAAATACACCCTCTTTACAAATTTTACGCACTCATTACCGGCAGAGCCATTCCACAATCGTCATTAGCGCAGATATTGTTAATAACTCGATTTAACGATATACCAAAATTCATTTTTGGACTTTTATTTTTCGTAGCTTGCAGGCATCATTATTTAATTACGAATGAGGTTCTGTATGAAAAAAGTTTATTATTTTAAATCGCGAACTCGCGGCCGTGCTGTATTCAGGATTATGAATGTGTTAATGGATTTTAATATGAGCTTGTTTTAATTTTTCAACGAAATAAATAAACTGTTCTAGACTTCGTGTTTTAAAAAGAGGATTAAATAAAATTAGAATGCACTATCTATTGTTTATTATTATATTGAAGCTATCAGCTTTGTTAACGGGCTCGTTGTTCTAAAGATAAGTACGACTTCTATTAGAGCATTAAACTTATGGAACAAGAACAAGGAAATTAGACCCGGGTAAGAAACCACAGTTCTTTGAAGAAGCCGGGCAGTGCAGTAATGCAGTTTTCAGTTTGTAGATTATCTTAATGCTCAAAATAAAAAAAATCCAATTGATAGCTTTTACTCGTATATATCATGTGACAAAGTTATCACGTAATTTTAGCAAGCCATATAAGCTCGTCTTTGGATGATTTAAAATAAATCGTAACTACGACTATGAAATTGCTAAATTAACACGATGTTTTAAGTTTGGAATATATAATCTCGAAGCAATTCAGTTTTTAATTTTTTAAAACATAGACAATAGTTATGAAGAATTAAACTTTTTGTTACAGTTGCTTGAGTCCGCGCTCCGCGTATTTTTACGAGTTTC
>JAOSYY010000013.1:1473939-1485742 GCA_025727935.1 Hebomoia glaucippe | reverse complement strand
ACTAAACTATTAATCACATACTTGGCGAAAAAGCGAAGGATATCTGCATCACAATGAGATTTTGTCGGGATAAATCAATTAATCATAGTCTGTACAAAGCTGGCCCATTAACTTCGCGCTCGATAAGGGAATATCAGGGTCCAACAAAGGCTGGGTCTATAACACTTGATATTAAAAATAGAAGCTGATAATGTGATGATAATGATTTAACACGGTGTCGATTTTTAAATTCTTATTGTAGTTTTGGAATTTACGCAGCCTTTATGTAGAAAAGTTCCTTTTTATTTGAAAATGTAAAATACGTAATTTAAATATAAAAAACAACGCTTAAAAGATTTAAGGACAGTTGACACACATGGTTGTGTCTATGATGCTTTCATATAAAGTCAGCGAGCTTCTTATAAACTGAACTAATATATAAAATAGTGTAAGTTTATGTATATTTAAACTTTAATTAGAAACCCGAGCCAAGAAAACATCAAGAGGATGAAAAATAACACCCACAGTAGCGTAACTTGAGAATTTTAAACCTTGCAAAAGAGTACCAGAATTTCGCGGTTATTCCCCCGAAAAATGTCGATGTCGAAAACGTCGAGGTTGATAAATGGTCAAAATTTTGTTTAACTTTTAAAAGTTAGCTCGTTTTCTAAAATATCGGCTATGTTGACATTTTAATACTAGCTTTTCGAATTTACGTGGCCTTTATATCGTTTATACACTTATTTTTATAGATGTCAATGAAAATACAATACGAATTTTAAATTAAGTTGATTACATACAGGAAATATCATGCAACTCATTGGGCATCAATTTAGTAGTTAAGGAATAGTGACGGTTTAATAAATAATTTCCTTCAGGTGGATACGCCGGACAGCGTGCTACAAAGTGGCTTAGGCCTCGGTCCGGGCCCTGACACGGCTCTTAGATCCATGGTTGACCCTAGAGACTATGATCGCCTCCGCTTCTTTCAAATGACGACCGCTCAACCAAACACCTTTGAAGAGACTATACATAGGGTGAGCCATCGTTTTCCTGCTTGAAAATACTTGTAAAGTGCTGTGTTTTTGCTATCATTACGATAATATTTTAGTGAATTATAAAATAATGCGAAATGGAGTTATGACAACTTGTTCCGCTTTTTTATAGACGTAACTGCATCTAAAAGCGGTTATGTGAAGTAAATGCAAAACACAGTAGCTTTCGAAATTTCAGCAGGAAAACTTTCTGTTACACTCTGGATGGCAAACCTCTCTTAAATGGTACATGTATTATTCATTTCACCATAGAGTTAATGTATCGATTCCATTGGCCAATTATCGATTGAAATAAAACTCAAAATTTTGCCAACAGAGTGATGACGGGAGTTCAAAATTCAAAATTACTTCATCGCCTACATGTTTTGGTTTTCTACATTTGGAATGCTCAAAGAATAGGAGGTGGCTCTATCATTTCAGCTTTTCTAAACATCATCTGAGATCATAAAAAATATTTTTTATAAAATTAATATTGTATTTAATTTAGTCTGCACGATTAAATATTGCACTGTAGTTTGTTGGCATGTAAATGCACGGATGTTAAATGGTTATAAATTTTTCATTCACGAAGATATGTAAGTATGCAGCACAACCGATATAATCTAAACATTGATTAATCAGTAGTTCAAACTTAACTTAAATATTACGAATGACTTATAGATCTTCGTTAACTTGGTAAGTCAACGGCCGTTATAACCTATCATAAATCTATATTGTAAGAGAATGGATATACAAAATGACTTATGTATTATTAGTCACTTTAATTGCCGCATGAAATATGATACATGATCTAAATCCTCATTAAGGGAAGACATTTGTTCAATGTCGCATAAGTACGACTTTATAATGCGCATGCAAAGCAAAGTTTATAATGCACATTTTTTATTGGCTCCATAGTTATTTATCTCTGTATCTTTAGCTACAGATAAACGAGTTACGTGCATGAGTGGAATCATTTTATTATTGTTTGTTTATTTTTTATCATTAATTCCATCGTTATGGTCACTTTACACACAAGTCCCCGTAATTGTCTCACAAATATCCAGTCACTTGTCATCCAATACAAAAGTCTGTTTATACCTTTTATCTTAATTTACGCTTTGTATGCAATCGACCGATTTTTCTACAATATACCGAGTTGCACGCAATTATCTCGAACGAAATTTTTAAAGATATAACGACACGTATTTATATTTTTAAACATTTTATACAGCGCTTAAAAACTCGCAAAAGAATATAACTTTCATAAACTTTTAAATAAATGAGATATTGTGCTTGTTGCAGTTAAAAGTTCAAGAGGCGATGAAGAAAAAGGACAAATTGGCGAGAGAACAAGAGGAGGTAATTCATTAAAACTTCTTCACGTTTCCGTTTTTCTTTTCTCACACATTTCCTACACGTAACTCCCTAGTATATGTTACTACTAAAGCTACTAGCTTTTACCCGCTGCTTTGGTCATTTTAATATCGACTTTGTGAAGTAATTCGTCTGAAATTATTATATGTACTTATATTTAAGATTTTTACATATTTATATATAAGAATCATTAATATAAAAGCTGTTTATATTAAATTAGCTGAACTAATCGTTTAATGGGGTGGTCAGAGCTGTATTAACTAAATGTAATAATTTTAAAGTAACAAGTTAAAAAGAAATCAAATATAAATTTCTCATCAAAGTCTATAAATATGGTGGAAAATACATACTTCTCTCGTATCGATTATATCTCAATCGATTCAGCGGTTTAAGCACGCAAATGTAACAAAGCAATAGATAAGTTTACTTTCGAATTCATATTACATATATTGCCTAACCTATCTTCATAACTTGTAATAAAAGAAGTTCACAAAAATAATCTAAAATTTTCGATTAATATTTGCTACCTGAATTGAAATTCTACATACGATACACAAAATTTTCCCGATAAAATTCTCTTTATTGTTGCAGTAATATCGGTAAGCTTTGAATATAGTCCGTATCCTAACGTCCCTGACATTGGGAAATGATTTTAAAGGAAATTGTAAACTAATACAAATGTGGTAGAGTTCGTAATCCCCCAGCTCACATTGGTCGGGTGCTGGCCTCCGACTAATCATGCTCTAATCTGCAGCTAAGCCTGTTGGAACTTATACCGCTTCGATACGAAACTTTGGAAGCCTTTCGCTAAGCACGTTACATTCGTTACTAACTTTTGTCATGTATACCTACTTTGAGTTTTCTACAAGACTTGGATTCACTTTAATGT
This sequence comes from Hebomoia glaucippe, assembly GCA_025727935.1. Lineage (NCBI taxonomy): Eukaryota > Metazoa > Arthropoda > Insecta > Lepidoptera > Pieridae > Hebomoia > Hebomoia glaucippe. Next base: position 1,482,463 of record JAOSYY010000013.1, on the reverse strand, counting down.
GCAAAGGAAAAATATAATTACAGCTTGTTCTTAGTTATGTCGTTCGTTCGGTAATAGCTTTGATAATTCTATTTCTAGGTGTTTATTTTCTTTTAAAGTATTAATGATCGCATCAGATAATTCTGCTTAGGTAAAACAGTCTAGCAGTATCACAATAAACGTTATCAACGTATCAATAATTCAACGAAATCTCGTTTTTATGCAGTCGCAAATCCTTTATATGTAGACACCTAGTAACAGAACGCGCATAAATTAACTTAATGTCTTCAATACTTTTCTACTTACGTGGAATTGGTCGTTCTACAGCCTTTGAATATTTATTGTTCTGTTCGCGATGTTGCGAAACATTTTTGTTTGCCTTTTTATACATTTTGCATGTATTTCACCTCGTTAGTGGATGCCTTTACACCCACGCTGGCATTAAAATATATACATGTTCTTTTTTATCATATTATTCTTAATGATTCTCCAATTCGTGTGGTGTGTATAGTATTTATAAATATTCTAAATGAAGGGTAATAAGAAAGATGAGTTATTTCTGAATATGTAATTTAACATGTATCTTGTTGTTCTACACTTGGACATAGATGTTATGTCATATGTCATAAGTAAGTTTTGTTCATTACTAAAACAATTTTTTTGTGACTGTTACCACTAAGCATAAATAGATCTGTGCTCGATTACGATACTGAAGTTTTTACATGAATTTTTCAGGGTTCTGCTTGACTTTTAAGAATTTCAAATAACTTAGTTACTTTCATAAATTCATTTAATATAAGTAATATGAAATAATATTGACGAAGAAGAGTTAAATAATAATAGTCAATGTTTTACACTCTATACAACCGCCAAGAGAGAATGGAAGAAAATTGTCACAGATAAGTTACGCTAATATGTTTTTTCAGATACTGCGAGACATTCGACATGGTCTCATCAACATGGGAAGAGACGGAGTTCGTGGCCCTTTTGGAGGTATTTATTAAGCATTAATTTTCTTTTGAAATACTGAAGGCAGTGAAATTTGTTCGTCTCTAATATATGTGTTTTATAAATAGTTATTGACAGATTGTAAAATTGTGCTAAGAAGATTTCTATAAATTGTGCACTTCAGTATTTCATGAATACTACCAAGAAGTAATAATTTCTTCGTTAAATAATGACGAATATTATGTGAAATCATATCAAAAGATATAAAATTGTCTATGTCTATTGAATGTTATCTAGTTGCTTCAAGGTATTTTGGCCGTATTTGATGTGAGCAGTTTTATAAATCGTCTCAATTATTTTATGCATTCTAAATTCAAAATTTTTTTGAAGCTTTATCTTTTGTTTTTAATTAGATCATAATCAAGAGTTTAATTTGCTTAATTGAATTCTAGAGATTAAGGTCAAAATATCATAAGGTCAAAATGAGAAAACAAATACCTATATGAAAAGTATGATTTATATGGGATAATAAATTCGAAGCATGTTGCTTGCACGATGTTTTGACACTTAATTTATTGGTCATCTTAACGGAATGCTTACTTTGATATTGTCATTGATTTATCGTTCGGTATCGCAATCATCCGGTATGCTTTCGATGTGCATCCTTCATCAATCATACATTGAAATGACTCGAGTATCGAATCGATAGAAACTCATTAAGCTGAAGAACAAGATTAAAAATTAATCCGGTTAATTAAAATCATCACCATCCAGTTACGATGTTTTATTTGCGTCGAAATGCTAAATGCATGTTTTTTTGAAATATAATTTTGCATCAACCACGCACGGCTTTCCGATGTTCGTACACAGCTTACCTGCAGTGTTGTCAGTGAAACCGCCATTTTGTGGGAGGGAATTTAACGGTAAATTTTTTTGCAATTATGCTAGCACGGATTTTATTTGCACTATTGGGGATTGTGTCGCTCATGACTAATTGAAGAATCGTTTACAGACGACACATATATGTACGACGATGAAGCCAGAGGGTTGTCGGGACGAGGGCATTGGTACGATGAGCCGCCATATGAAAGTGACCCTGAAGACTTTCTCATGGGTGGTGGAGGTGCACCAGCCGCATCGTTTCAGAACGGTCGTGTTTGTTTCACGCTTAACCTCCGAAACGAGTCGAGAGGCGAGGGTGTGATATCACTGAGAAGCGCTGGAGATATAAGCTTAGCGAGAACACCGCAGAGAGGATTAATAATTCCACAGAGCGGCCCCTACCCAACTACTGTGATACCCCTGCGAACGGCGAGAGATAGGGAAAGCGGGGATTACGCCGCGTCTGACATACAATCTATAGGATCGCGACTATCCGGCATATCGTTGGAATCGAGTCGATCCGAACGGGATTCTAGGCGAGGTTACAGGCAAATGTCAGGCTATCGAATAGGAATAGATCCGTTATCGCCCGCCTCATCTGATTACGAAGATCAAGAGAGCGAGACTGACTCGCAGCACATAGCAACAGTGCATAAGGTAATCGAATTACATATAATGTAATAAATTTACTAGATATCGATATTTTGCATTATATATAATCGGATCAACCTTTTGATATTTTTCAGTCAGCTGACGAAATTGAAGGTGTTTCAAACTTAGTTGGGAAAGTACGAGGTTTAAGACAAGACGTTCAAAGAAAAATTTCGAGGTTAAGGCAAGAAAGGGGACCAGAAGGTTCCGAAAGGCGAACGAGTGGGGACCAGGCATTTCCGTGTTCTAATAGTTCTTTTGAAAGTCTCCCCAGCGGATCAGGCAGTAGTGAGTGGATTTAACTCTGTGTTAATATAAATGTTTATAAATAAGATTTGTCTTTCTTTTCTTTATTCCACGCCCCAAGTAATAGAGTAACTTGACTTACCTTCAACCTTTCCACTAATGTAACATTTTCGAATAACAAAATATTTAAGCAGACATAGATAGACCTGGCAAGTTATTCGGTATAGCCAGAAGGTTATAAAACAATAGCGTAAGAAAGAAACTTTTAAACCTCGAAAATAAACCTTTATCCACATCTTATATGTTGTTTTGCAAATAATTTTATTAGCATAGGATAAGAATGACTGTACTTTTCTTATAGTCTAAAGAACTTGGTAAGTCTATCTCATCCTTATATATATGCTGATCGTAAAAGTGTACTTGTATCGACAAAAAATATCAAATGTAACAGTTTTCGCCAAACTTGAATACGCCTCTGAAACACATAAAATATCAACGGATAAAACATTCCCACATAATTGTGTGATATCTAGATTATGCTGGTGCAACGATATAATGATCGAGTAGCAAAAAAGACGATTATTATCTACTGTCGCAAAACATTCAAAGACGTCTTTAAGTTTAGCGCATGCTGTGCAACGCGTTTAGATGTAAATACAATGTTTATGTGCAGGCACGCAGGCACTGGTTCGCGCCGGTAGTAATCATTCATCTCTCTCGGCAGAAGAAAACATAGAATTAAGTCCAGCCGGGCGAAGTCTGCTCGTACCGCAGATGCTTTGTCGTGCGCGAGCGCTCGTCGATTACATACCCAATATTTACGAAAAGGACGCTTTGCGGTACAAGGTCAGTAGAATTTTAACTTTATATTTAAAGTACATACTGCAAAATTGGTTTAAGTTAATTTCATAAATATCGTTTGGAAAGAAAAATAAAAAATGGTATATATGTTAATGGCCTTTATGTAAATTATGCATTGTGATATTATTTTCATCGTTATCAGAAAAGTAGAATCTAAGACCTGACCTATAATAAAGATAATTTCAAATTAATATGAAAGAAGAAAATCCAGAAAGCGTGATATATGGCGAAACGCTATATGCATAGCATTAAGCCATGAATTTGTAACCAAATTTTTAATTACGTTTTATATTTTTAATAACAGAAAGGAGACATTATCGAAGTGATAAATATGAACGCATCAGGCATATGGCGTGGGGTACTTAATAATAAAGTTGGGAACTTTAAATTCGCCAACGTTGAAGTACTCTCTGATAGAGATCCAACCAGATCAAGAACTCTTAAATGGTGTAAAAGCCGAGAAAGGCTTTGGGAAACTCGTCCGAGAACAGTTGAAGAACTTCTAAGAAGGATTGATTTGCCAGAATACGCTATTGCATTCGCCAGAAATGGTTACGAGGATATTGAGCTGTTTAAAGAAATTGAGCCTTCAGATTTGGACTACTTGGGTATAATGACTCCAGATCATCGAACACGTATCCTCGCTGCTGTACAACTGCTGCACCAGCTTGAATGTAAGTAAATTATCTGAAGGGACTTAAAATAAATTGGTAGTTTCTAGGACTTAAGAATATTTTTATAACACTTAATTCAGTTAAGTGGTAAATGAAGAAAACTTAAACTTTAGGTGGCGAAGGTGATGGCGAGGGAGAAGGAGGCGGTTCAAGTTCTGAAGGTGGTGAATCTCCTTTCGGTCGTCGACAGTTTCCACGTGACTCCGGTTGTTACGAAGCAGGTGTCGGTGTCGGTGGTGTACGCGTCCGAACATCACCTCTTGTGCACAGAACTGACGAGCCATCGCATAGACCACCGGAGCCGGCACCGCAAGCGAAGCGCTCCATCCGTCGCCGACAGCCAGACGACGCTGAATGTGACAGAATTGAAAGATACCCAGGTACTGTTGGCGAAAAGGTCGTAACGCGAAGCGGTGGCTTACCTGGAGGTGCGAGGGATGACACGTGTGAATCTGATCACAAGTTAAATGTTGTCAAATTTGTTGCTGGCGGAGAAACTTGTGTCTCGGAGAAGAGTAGTGATTCAGGTGTGAGTAGTTCGTCGTTGAGTTCGGCGCATCCGCACCGTCCCTGAGCGCGGCCCGGCGCGCCCGCGCTGTCCTAGGCCACGGCACGGGCGCCGCCCGTTCGACGAACTGATCCCCAAGTTGAAACAGCTGAAGTTGAAGCTTCTAAATCATAACTCGAACTTTTCTACTAGGAGAATATTTAACAAGTTTTGCGTAAATCGCTACAAACCAATCTAGGTAATGACTTTATAAACGCTCAAATCTGCCATTTTTTAGTTTAGATTTATTTCGATTATACAAACTTTTCTATAATAAATATACAGCGAGAGATTTTTCCTAGATTATCGCATTTATAGATTTAGAGATAAGACTGACAATTCAATCATTCGCTTCAGTATATAACTATTTTTTTATACTTTTTTTTACTTTTTGACTAAACACAGAATTTTTGTATTCGCAGATTTCAAAATTACACAAACTCTCTTATAAATAGAATGTGACTTAGCTGTCGTTAATATAATTTTATATAAATTGACATTTTGAAATGTATTTGCCGTATCATTCCGTGAATTGAAGGCATATCAGGTTAACGCCTATTTAAGTAATATTTTAGCTTTAGTTGCTTTACTGCTAATTGCGACATTCTCCGTTCAAATTAATTTAAACTAAAGTATCATCGATTGAATTACTTTTCAGTGGGGGCCTAAATCTTAATTGCTAACCTTAGAACGGGGAACGTAATTGCCTATTTATTTTGTAGTTTCAACCAGAGACGTGGCAATGAGATTGGTAAGGCGATTACGATCATGGTTAAACTTGTGATGGAATACTTTTACGAAAGTGCACAGGGCACGATGAGCAAGAGTTACATACAAAAAGTTCTTGATCACCGTCTGCTTGTCAGTTATGTTAATCGTATTAAACAATACGAGACATAATTCATTAAACTACGCTTGCAAAATCATAAAACTTTGCATATGTATGAAGATTTGAAAGAAGTGAGTCATTTGATTGCTTCGTCTATGGATATGGCAATAAGTCTTCGTTGTAATTATGCGTTATAAGCGCATCTTTAATAGCAATAATTGTATATACTTTAATAGATAGGTTAATTATTATATGTTGAAACTTTTATAATTTTTTAAGAGAGCTTTATGCGGTAAGCCGCATGTATATAGATGGGTAGTGTAGACGAGTGAAATTTAAAATTTCGCTCAAATTCTTTCCTGGTTAATGTTTTTTTGTCTTTTCCCTCTTAGACAATCGTTGTGAATTTTATAGATGAATCCGGTGTAAATTTAAATTATAGATTAGAAAATAATTACACTTATGAACGTTCATAGTTTGTTTGTATGAATTTTGTTCCAGAGGTTAAACTGGTAATTTGCGTATGTAACTTTCAATTACAAACTGAATTTCTGAATGCTTAGAGAGAAATAGGTTCATACCACGTTATTGCATACTTAATGATGTCGTGTGATTAAACTACAGCTGCCGTCGAAAGCCTTGTTTGTTAATGTCTGTAATAAAAAATAATGTAATGTTTGTCTTTTTCAAACACAGTGTATAGACGTTTTGTTTATAAAATGATCTTTATACTCTGATCAAACTCACTCTAAATCAATTGTTTACTTAAACTAGGAAGCAATATCAGTTTATGTGAAGGCTAAGCTTTAAATTTTCCAATCCGGTGTTCAAAAGCGTAAATTGTATCTCAAATTTCGTTTTCAATCACGAACTAGTCTGAAATAAATTGTAAATAGATAGATGTTTGTTACCTGTATATTGTAGATAGAATATGTTTTCTTTCAACGGTTATTGTATATTCCTTAATAATAAATCATTATTAAAAAAATATTTTAAAGAATAAATATTATTTATGTTTTAGCGGCTCAGGTAGCTAATGTTGGCAATTTAATAAATGTAAGTTTGTGATTTGATTAATTTTGAACATTCTTTTCTCTTGTGTTTTAGCAATATTTCGCAGTACTGTACTTTTTTAGCGATATTTATATTTTTTTAAACAAACATTATGTAAGTTTACAATTCTACAAACATGGATTCTTAATAAATACATCCGAAATATTATTGCACTTTTATTTATCTCCATACATTATTTTTGTAGGCATTTGTAGTTGAAGAAATAAAGCCCAATATATGATATTAAAAAATCATTAAAAATATTTGAATAATATGAATTTGAATTTCTAATAATTTATAGGTTTAAACAACAGACATAATCGGCTAATTTTGATATATACAATACATAAAAATGACTGTTATTTTGAAAGGACAAATATGAAATATTTTTGATAGAATAAATCAAATTATAGCACGTTTTTGTTGAATGATTAATTCATATTGTTAATTATTTGTTATCATATTAAAGCCTTTGTGTTTTTATTGAATCCTTGAGAACGAAATGTGAATTCACGAAATAGTAATTTGAATGGACAAGTGCCCCAAGAAAAATAAATGCGCGCCTGCGAACGTAGCTCGTAAAATAACTATAAAAGTACGACAGGACCTCGTTCATTGGTTATTAAAATAATTTAGATTTAATGAGCCATTCTAAGGTTCACCGTATTCCTGATTATTATCGCCTCAGCGTATAAGTGTGCACCTAAGAAATATTTCCATGAAATAAAATATTTAATAGTAATTAGTGGGTAAGCATAAATAATTAACGTTCATTGTGGGCAGGTCAAAGACTTTTACTAATGAGACGCCGAGTAAAAGATCTGTTCCAAGTATTTCTTTCAAAATTTGTCTGAAAACCGCAAAGCCTCCTTTAGCCAAGTGAGAAGTTCCTTTCACATTTGAAAACGCTGTCTTCATAATATAAGAGCTTTCGTTAGTATATATCTAAAAGTTATATATAAGGTTATTTTTAAGGTTCATTATTTTCTTAAGATATTTTATAACATGTTTTATCCTTTGTAAGTTAAACACCTGTCAAAAAATGACATGGAATTTTGCATCTTAAACTTTTAAAAGATATATTGCTTACCAAATTATGATGTAGGATTAACTTTGCCCAAGATTTTATCTCGTCTCATATTTTATTCAGGTTTTATTTTAATTAAAATAAATACTTGTACGTACAGAAGGGTTAACGTACTTATTTAAATGAGCTTTTGTGTGATATAAACGATTATATATGACAAACAAACAATATTTAAGAATACTGCATTCACAGGACGTCAGATTATTATTTATTAGATCAATAATAATTATAATATTAAGTAGGAAATTGTATTAACAATTACGTAACATTCATATCTATATATTTTATTGAACTCTAGCGCCTTAAAAGTCCTGTAAAGATCAGATAGTTAAAATTTACTTGAAAAGGTACTGAAATTATAACATAGTGCTTGGGGTAAAGTTATAGGTTACAAAATATGTTCATAAAAAAGACAAATATTTTATTATCTACTTTTTAATTCAGAATTCTTAAAAGTACTAACGAACACAGTATCGCTTCTCGTTCTTGGATTATTCAAAACAGTAAAATCTAAATAAATGTTGATATTTTGCGCCTATTCATATTTCAAATATATAATTTATATTATCTCCGTATCCACTACTGGAACTTTATTAGCGTCCCGGAGTTTCTGTAATGAAGTTCACGTTCGCTGCAGAACTTTATATGAAAAATGATTAATGGCCCGAAGGTACATGCGAAGAATAACTGGAGGCATTCTTACATTAAGTTTCAAACTCAGATGCTATAACTACACTTTATTTTATTTACGGATAAAATAAATAAGA
>JAOSYY010000013.1:1435650-1455092 GCA_025727935.1 Hebomoia glaucippe | reverse complement strand
CTCCTCAAAATCATTGTCCAGTTACTGGTGTTAAATATAAGAAACCACATTGTATAGCTTTTCAGAACCAATAAAAATATATATATATTCTCTGCTACGTGTTGTATCACACATTTATATTAAACATGTCAAATTACAAATGTAGAAAAGCTTATTCTAAAGTAATAATTTTCAAAGTCAAGCTTTGTAAACAATTTGAAATCTAATCTGAAGTTAAAACGACAGTTAAGCGTGATTTAAACAAAAGAAATGAAATTATAATACCTCTCATATGCACGTGGTAAAGTTTAAATTGCGAAGAAAAACAAACAGGGTTTTGCACACGAAATCACAAAGTTACATACCTTGTTATAAAGTTTGAACGAAATTTAAACTTCAAATGAATGCACGGCTTGTGGTAGTTTTTCCGCTTACAATTTAAATAATCTAAAAATGGGATATACACACCTTAACAAAGACTATGTCGAAGTTTATTTTATCATATAACGTAATGTATAAAACTTATCTATGCGAATTAACAAAACTGAAATTTGTCTTTTTATTATCGAAATAGTAGCTTTTTATCAATGTACATGAAATTTATAATAGAAACACGGTTTAAATTTTTTTGTTTATCTGTCTTATTGTTCCAGCTTATCTCCAAAAAATCATTACGTAATAAGATACTTCTTAAAGTATTTCACTATTATCGTCATCATATAACAATATAGAAAATGAACACCAATCTGGGGAGCACTAATAATTAGCTAGTACATCAAACATGAAATTAAAATTATTTATAATTAGTTATATTTTAATCGTTTTATATGGAAATATAAACTACTAGATGGCCCGGACACGCGTTGCTGTGGCTAAGGTTTTTGTTACATTAAATTGTAATTAATTAGCGTTATTATTATTGAAACGTTTGTGCTTTAACACAGTGCCATCTATTGAATACCTACTCTATTTAGTCACCAAATATTGTCATATGTTAGAATCGTTAGGAGCTAAAAGATAACTTTGACTCTTAAATACACAAATAATAATTCACAATAAAATAATATTGCGACTATAAATTGATAAATAAACTATCCTATCTCTTAAATTGGAGCATAGCACTAATTTTAAAGAAAAATAACGCTAAAATCAGTTCAGTAGTTTCGGAGTTCATCCTGGACAAACAACGTGGCACGTAATTTATATATATTAAGATGTAAGGTACTATACTCATTTAAATAATTGAAGCGCTTCTTAATAAGAAAAGTAGATATTATCGATTCAATGAATAAGACCAAATATTTTTTCTAAATAAATTGACTGGAGATCACGTGGGGATCACAAATTTAGGAGATTCACTATTAGTGATAAACTTCATTTTATGATACAGCACTGTTTATTTCACTGAAAGTTACAAAGCGTGGTATAGGAATTAAAAATAATTCACAACTGATATATCATCTTTCACTGGTATATTTTTCACTTTTATAAAATATATTGTAAAATGATCTTCAGACGTGCTCCCGGGACTATACGAGTATATACCTATGTTATAATTGGTGTGATAACCGTTGTGTTCTAATGTTCTAATGTACTAACATTTGAATTCACACTTAGTTTTCAATTTCCAGCCATGAGAACACAATATGCAACGCTACGCCTTTAACAAAAAATATGTATAATATACCAGAAATAGTGACGAATATACTTTTTTAATTAACAGCAATTTATCAAATTTCAATATATTTTGCCGTTTTAAATAACTCGTATTATTGCCGCAAAAACGCAAATAGTGCAACGAACTAGTCAAGGTGATCGGGGGAGTGTTCACAGGACCAAAAACCGCAACATAAACATATATCTAAATAAACATAACCTGTATTGCTTTGTAATAAAGGCGACTATGTCGTATATGTACCTATATGCAAGTGTATTGTATGCCACCCTCGCCAAATAATCTGAGCTAGCCATTCATCCCTCGACAGTATCGCAGACTGAGTAATAACTGCCACTGTAATCAGACTTCATCCTCAGGCTTTCATTTAATTAGCAGATATTAAAACATAAAAACTTTATAGCTGGTAATCTTAGTTAACGTAAGCGCTTTGTGGTAGAAGCGTATGATACTACAGAATACTTTTCTTAAAACAATTTTAACAAAACTGTACAATACATTCACGTACATGGTTATAAATTATCGGCACCTTTTATTGGTATAACTTTTAGACAAGATAATCTATCAGTTAGTAAATGTAATGATTGATAAGAAAAGTGTTCAGACACTAATTTAGTTAAGTTCCATATTCTAGACAGTATTTTGTTTATTGTTGAACTGTTTTCTTACAGGGTTAGAAGCCTCTAAGAAATGTAATTATCATAAGCCGTACATAAAGTCAATATTTTGGTAACAGATAGATTATATACAGGCTTCTATTGTTGATATTTAAGAGCTTTTCAAGTGTATATGATGGTGTTAAAGTTAATAACATTCTAATTTAAGATCAGTAAACAAAAAGAAAATTATAATCAATTCCTGTTAGTTAGTTAATAAATAAATTGTTGAAATACAAGGTTCAATTATTCAGCTTCAAGATATTTAACGACTAAAGCACAACTGTCTAACTAGCAATTTATATTATAATATAATATTATAAAACTGAGTTTGTTTGTTTGTTTAATGCGGTAATCTCAGGAACCACTCGTCCGATTTGAAAAATTATTTCAGCGTTGGATAGTACATTTATCGAGGAAGGATATAGACCATATTATATTTAAAAATCGTGATCTGTTTATGTGACAAAACGAAGTTTGCTGGATCAGCTAGTATGAAATATTACTAAACTTAATTTAATATAGTTTATAAATTTTCCGAGCTACAATGTCAAGTGTCGCACTTATAACTCCTCCCTTTTTCTTTGACGGTTATAAGTAAAATATATTTAGCTTAATAAATTCACTACTTTCATAAACTTATACGACACTGAATGTCGCATCACATTATGATAATATCGTTCAAAGAATAATAAATGAAAATACATTTTAATTTTAAATGATGTGAAAAAAGCAGGCTGCGTTTAAAAGTAGGACAGTGAATGGTAGTTTTGTTGTCAATACTTAAACCGCAGCTAGAAGGGTGAAATCGCGTCAACCTTACATCACGTCAAACTGGGAACAAAAGGTCTTATGTTTAAAAGTTTTAATATCAAATTACATGCAGGTGACAGTAACGTCTGTTCAGTTTTTTATGACAGACCAACAGATCAGTACAATACTCAGTGAACGGTAGTGCTTCGGTTATCCGTTATTATTATTTACATATACGAGTAATAAATCGGATTATGTACATTCAATGAATTTCGGCAAAACGATTGTGGGCGATTAGAACACAGTAAAGTGCATTCTATCCTTTTTGTCTGTTTACCATTTGTATGTACATTGTACAGGCTAATCGCTGAAAATACTCAATGGATTTTGCCGTTCAATCAATAGATTAAGCGTATTTTGGGGCATAACATGAACTTTGTTTGATTCGAATCCCATATAACGAAAAAAATTTACACGTATTTTTGTTAGATTTTTTTTTATAGGAAAGGAAGGCAAACGAGCTTATAGTTCGCCTATATTAAGCGATTTCTGTCGCCCATGGACACCTCCAAGATCAGTAGATCTAGACAACGCGTTGCCAACCTTAAGGCCTTAGCCATATTACGGCATTTGTCATATATAGTGACATTCTGCTGCCGACCTTGTTTTATTTTTATTTTGAGTATTCGAAAGTAATCCTCTATATAAATGTAATAAATTAGTTGAAACTGCATGTCTGTACGTTCAATGAATATCCTTAAAAATAATGTGATTGACATCTACTTGTATAAAGTTTATACATAAAAAAAAAATTTAGTCCCATTGTCCGATGGACCAACTATATAAAATTTACAAAATATATTATTTATGCAGTAGGGTACTCGATATTTGTGCGCTTAAGCATAAAAAATTATAATCTATCTATCGCTGCGATAATGGGAAATAATTGATAAGGCCCTATCTGCGGTCTAAGTGCCCCCGACACAGAAAGTGCTAAACACAGCCTCCTTACTAATATAAGTAGGCTGTGTTTGGCATGTAGGTATTTGTTGTTAATAGTACCCATTAGAAAAATTAATGATCCTTTGTAATTTGTTCCCCACATAACAACTATAATAATATAATCGTGTAAAGAATGTTTGTGTGATACCAGCTTTTTAAACTTGAAAGCTTGCTAACTTGATGGCACAGTATATCAATAAATGATGCGAAACTGACACGTAGTAGTTCTCGACTGCACAGTTTCGTTCGAAAAGTTAAATAAAAGTACAGCCATAACATTATTTAAAAATATCCATGTATTTTATAAGGATTCAAGGATAGAAAACTTTGGGGAAATAAATAAAGTGGTTCCGGACATATTGCGGTTTTCATAGCGGAGAATTTATGGGAAGCTCAAGTTATATTTCAACAAGGCGTTCTGGGTCTTAGGATTGTTTTTATGAAACGCAAATTTTGCAGCTTTTGTATATTATAAGGTATTTATGGGAAACATCGGGTGCGCATACAGCTTTAAGTTATTTATTAGATAATATATAGACTATTTGCAAGTTCACTATAAACTATCTTATAGAGTAGTGGTATATGATGGCTATAGACATTAAATAGAGAATTTATTTTATATTGGTTTCATATTGTTTATGGCTTATATATTTCAAGGGTTGTAAATAAATTTTATAGAGCGCTATGAGGGAGATATTACGAGGGTTGAAAAAACGTTTCATTTGGAAAACGTTATTTAACTTTGCAAATTCTGAACTGTTTTCTAGTATTAAAATGTCATCGCACACAACTTTGCTTATTTAGGAAAAGTAAGATTACTGTCGATCGTGCACTTTAGAAATAACATTAGGTTAACAGTCACTTATTTAAGTAAAAAAATAGAAATTTATTACAGTATATTTGTAAAGATTACTGATAAGGTTATATAAGAATTCTTCAATTTTCTTCATATATCTGAACTTTAACTATGCCAAATCTTATAATTTTTCGTGAGTGATATATTTTTAAATAAGGGTACGATGCTTATAAAGCACCTTTTAATCTAATATATAAAATTCTCGTGTCACGAGGTGCGTAATCGTACTCCTCCGAAACGGCTTGACCGATTTTGATGAAATTTTTTGTGCTAACCCGGTATCTATGAGAATCAGCCAACATTTATTTTTCATCCCCCTAAATGTTAGGGGTAATCCACCCCTAATTTTTTTTTTATTTTTTAGACAACATTTTTAATTTCTATTTTTTTAGGATACAACATATAAAGATACATACAACCCCCAATTTTCATCCCTCTACAGTCAACCCCTATTTTTATATGGCAAAACGACGTTTGCGGGGTCAGCTAGTAAATGTATATATTACATCACTCACTATGAAAACTTCCTGTATCTAGGACCTGTAGTAGTATTTATTAAAATACTAGCTTCTACCAGCGTCATCGCTAGCGTTAATTTCGATTTTTACATCATTGTACTTTTAGTAAGGATCCTTATTTTTTATAAATATAATATAGTGTATAGCTTTCCTAGATAAATTTTCTATCCAGCACTGAAAACATTTTTCAAATCAGATTAGCACGTTCGTACGAATAAAGCTTTATAACACTATATAGGATAGATAAGATAGACTTCTAACAGTCTCTATTAACAAAAACCTATCCTAACAATAGAAATAATGTTAAATAAATAAATATTTGCTACTTGCCACAACTTACTCTTCCACATGACTAACATCGTTCAATTTATCCATAAAAACGTCAGCCATATTTTATTTTCTCCAGTCATCACTCAAGGCTTAATACGCAATATGAATGGCACTCACGTACTTAACTAATACAACACTATGGCTGCTCCGCTTAGTAAAGAGTTTCCTAAGAAATTGAGGCGCATTTTCGACTATTTATTATGCTCGGAGGGAAAGACTCCGGGAATCATAGTATGGCGTGAACTGTACGATTGTAAATAAGTCTAGGCGACGAGGGGACTACACAATAATATAAATAAAATCAAAATTATAATATATACAAAAAAAATTGACTGGGTTTTACGAATATAATGAAACGTTGCATCAAGGGTCATATTTTCGACATATAGAGAAACTTATTTATCTCATAATTATGTTATGTACATGTCTCTTGGGATACAAAGATTTTATACATTTAATATATATTATGTATGAACTATATTACTGATATGGTATAAAAAAGTAAGAAATTCCGCCGGTATAAAATTAATTTCCGTTAAATTCCCAGTAGGTGATAGGCAATAAAAGTTGGTGCTATGTGCTCACTCATGCCTGGTTTAATGAACCACGTGCATCTCAGTCATCGGGAGTCTGGACACGTCTGGGGAAGACGGCACGATCACCCTCTCGCAGCGGTAAAATGAAACTACAGGCGAAAAATTGTTTTTGTCGCATTGCAACGCATCTACAAACTATGCCAACACACAGTGTGAAAAATTTTATCCCTTGCTTGTGTTTAAAACTTAACTGTTACTATAAAAAGTTTGAAACCTGTATCGCATCGACGGATAAATCAAATTTTTGTGACATCTATGATATTGATTTATGGCTCATGTTGTTTGGATTGTAATAAGAAAAGTATTAATATCTTATTAATGAAAATCTGTTTTTGTGCTATTTAAATACGTAAATAAACATTAAAAATCGAAAATAATTTTCGTACCAAAGGTACTTTTTGAAATATATAATATAATTTAACTAAGAAAAATCTCAAAATATATAGTGACATATACGATGTCCGAAAATAAAAAATAATTTACTAATAAAAGGGATGTTGGTACATCGCAAAACGTCGAATCTAAGCTTCCCAATTACAAATAAACAATTGTATACAATTTACACATGCTATAATTAATACTAACGAGACTAAATTATAATAAAACGTACGTAGATGGTTTGATTGACATAATATTTTATACGTTCTAGTAACATTTTAGCGGCCCAGAATCCCGTCACAATTAACCATAAGTATTAATACTGTTTTCCCCCAGTGCAGTGTAACGCGCTATTTCGCCTTCGCTTATTGCAAAGGGTGTCGGCGCAATTTTATTGCCACCGATTGTGTCTTCTTGTCGGCGACACTTTCCCTTTATGTCATGTTTTCCCTTGATCATGTTGCTTCTAGTACACTCTTGAACTTTGAACTTCTATGTCAACGTTTAAACGATTAGAACTTTTATATCTGAATCATAAGATTTACAATTCCCTAACATAGTGAGTAATAATTTAGGTGGTGACTTAAGAGTACGTAATAATATATACATACATAGTATTAAATTTAGTTCTCGTTAAAATATTTTTCTATGTTAAACCAAATAATATCCTACCAGTGATTCATAATGTATCTATTATATCAGATGATTTTGACCATAGATTACAAATAAAACGCATACACGGTATAGCGTACCTAATTGCCAAATCATTAGCAGCCTCTCTGAGTAAAACTCGTTTAGGGTGCGTGCGGTTACCCGGCAGATACGTTCTCTCAATAACGATCAGCTTAATTACACTCACTGTTAGCCGTTTGTAGCAATTTACTTTGTTAAACGACCAGGTACTTCCTGATTAATCTAGTGGAAATGTGTCTTTGATGAGTTTAATTATTGAAAAATGTAGCACCAGCATTATTCTGAGAAACTTATGACAAGAAATCGATTAAAAAGTTATAAAGCGTTGCAAACTGCGAAAAAAGTGACTGTAAAAGAAAATTCTGAGAAACTAAGAATTTTTCCAAGCACTCCTTTTCCTTAGTAAAATCCGGAAAATTCGATAGTAAATCAATACATACTTCATTGACTATCGATGATACATTGATTTTCCACGTCCGATTTTGTAATTTATAAAATGCTTTTAAGAAACAAAGTGAGAAAGTAAAAAAATAAAGCTACGTTATGAAAACTTAGTTACAAATGCAACAAATAAATTACGTTATAAATTTTCTACTTAACCTAAAAGCCATATTAATCTTCGTTTATCTCTAGCTAATATCACAAACAAACCCAACTATCAACCCCTTTTTGATAACAATATGGCATAAAGCGTAGTGATAAGAAAGTTTGAACAATGGCAGTTAGTTCAAAGAGGCCGTACTAACTATTTCGAAGTTTGCGAATGACCAGGACATTAGAGCCGTACAAGTGTTAGTATTAGTGCCATTCATTTGTACGATGTCTTCACATGCTTTAGAATTTCTGTTTAATTAAGCACGTCATTATAATAAAATTTGGGTGACATATATTATTAATGATTGGTTTATACGTCACTGTAGATAAAAGGCAAATCTTATTTACTGCTACAATAATAATGAATAAAACGTAAATATATATGCAAAATAAGATAAATATGCGCTTTTGTTTGTAATAGAATAGTTCTAGTTTAACGTCATTTTAAATTAATTAAAAACAAAAGAATCTTTATTAATCTCGTATTTCCTCGTTTTCTTAGCAAGAGCACGGTTTAAAACAAACAATTAACTTAAAGATATTGTTTCTGACATTTTAATTACTTCTCGTGAGTATAGTTTTTAACAATCAGGTTAATTTATAATCGCCAACTAATTGACTTCCTTTACCAATTTCTTACGAAATATTAAACTATTTGTTCTCCCAAATATTATCACAAAAGGCTATAGCAAAGTAATTACAATTTTAACAACAGAGATCGGAACTCCCGTTAATAGAGTAGAAGATACGAGATACATTTTCACTATTATTAACTTTATTTGTTCCAATATTGCCATAAACTCAGTGGGGTGTACAGCCAATAAATATAAGGGTGAAAGGGGACTCCCCTTTGAACGTGTTGGATAATTAGTATCTTATAATTATGATAGGTTGGCAAGTTAAATGATTGCAAATATTTCTACAAAGGCGTGGGGAAAGTTAGAAGTGGTACTGTGGGAAGGAATCTTATTATTGACTGAAAAAATAGCCTTTATGCGATAAAGAATGTTTTTATTACCATTTCAAAAAGTAAATTAGCAGTGTTATGCAAAATAGTTTAACGCCGAACCGATTATAGGATCAAATGAAAATAATTAGAAGTCTTTTCTATAATATCCAAGTGGATACTTTAAAAAGGCGAACAAAATAAACGCAGCAGTAATAAAAGAAAATGCATTGTTAGCTTTATTAAAAGAATACATCCATTAAAATAACTAACGAACTGAGTAAGAATAAAGAGAATAATTTTACTAGCTTAACACATAAAGCTCCTTTCGAAGCAATAACTCACAATAACCTAAATGAATGCTACATTAAGTTCATGCTAAGAAACTCTAGCTGAGCTAAGTAAAATTCATTTTCATTTCGCTCTATTGTCGTACATTGAAGCCAGATAAATTTTAATCAGAAAACGAAAGATCCTTGCGAAGATCAAACCTTTATAAGATTAAGCTGAACATATTTTGCTTATAAAAGTTGTATTTGCGAAATAATATGAAACTCTTTGTCCAAGGCGACTTACAACAGTAATTTGATTTTGCTTTGATATAAAACAATTTTAATTTTTATCTAAAAATTTTCATCGAAATTTTTTCACAGGCATATTCAACAGACGAACGTATTTTATAGTAATCGTTTACGTATTTCCTTAATTACATTAAAGAATTATATTTTCTTAGTCTATTTTGTTTAATTCATTGCAACCATTTGGATATAAACAGAAGGATTTTCCCTGTGTATTACAATAATAAAGAATACGTTGAGACCACATCGGTAAATTATATCTTTGTTTTAAATTTAATGAAATCTGATAAATAATTAGTAGCAGGTTATGTGTTTAGGAGAATTTTGTAAACAGATACAGTAGACGTGAAAATTAAAAATGGCGGATTAATTACTAACGTAGTATGATGCACGCTCGTGAAAATGTTTTAGACAGTTTCCTCCAGAGAAACCTTAAAAGAGGTCAAAGTCCCTGCAGTGAGAACATTAAAGTAGACATATGGCCACAGATTGTTAATACAGTTGGGAAACAATTGTTAACCTTATTTTGTAATTTGCGTCAGTGATATATTTTCGTTATTTTTTCATAATCCCAGAGAGTAACTATTTTATTATTAATAAGTTAAATGTTGTCATGTGAAAGTATTTGATTTATCATTATTAGTGTTGAAAGTTAATACAGAAAATCTTTCTTTTTAATCTATTTAGCCTTTTTACACTTAAATTTTCTTATATTTTATGATAATCTTTTTTCCTATTTACTTATATCATACAAAATACGCGTGGATATTTCAAGGGGTGTTACTGTTGTTATCAGTTTGTGTCCTAAAAGGGAATTATTATTTACGACGCAAACAGTCACAATGTGTTCGAGTTTTACAAACATACCGATAAGCCGACTGCTGTGACCCGGTTAAGTATTTCATTTAATATTTGTACCTTCTGATTTATTTGTTTATCTGATAAGGGTGGCATGTGGCACTCTGGCACATTGATTAGGTTTTTATATGAATTTCATATCTACAAGCCCTTATTTATTACATTATTATATTGCTGTAAAGCTTATTTTCCCACTCAAAGCTACAAGAACCCCTGTAAAAAATAGGTTTCAGGATATTTGTAAAAATTGAATACTTTCCTCTTTCAATTTAAACTGACATATCTAGATTGCTGTGACTGTAAAGCAACGATCGAGAAATATTTAAAAATCTTCAACATAGATCTGGGACAAACAAAATTAATTAAAAGCCACACATGCAAACATAAAGTGTATGTCCATGTATTTTCATTTTTTACGACACATCAAAAGAAACTGAAACGCGTAATTTTATGATAATGGAGGGTAGGCTCAGAAGCAGCGGAGGCTTTTAAATTTACGGTTTAGGTGCTATGACGAGAGTGGTTTATGGTTTGCGACATTTAAACTCTTATACAAGGTAATGTGCGGTCGCTATTAACGGGTGAGGTAACTTTGTCCCTAATGAGAATAGGGATACCTCATCGGGGCGTATTCTGCTGTCTTATATGTTGCTGGATATATGTATAAAATATTAAATATATATATATATTGGAATTGATTAGGTCTTGAAACAAATTTACAGCGATTCATTGTTTGTTTAATGCTTATAAAATCTAAAATAAAACAGCGAAACATAATTTTATTGCTTGTTAGAATATTCTGCATGAAATTTTAAAATGAATGATATCGATTATGTTATGCAAATTATCTCTTAATTAGTAACTAGTATCACAAATTGTTACTAATTAATTAAAAGCTTAAAGCTCTGATAGGAAATAAAAGCGCTTCCAGAAATGTTCATCGAATGAATGAAAAAATAAAAACAATAATAAAATAGATCATGATTAATTTGAATCTCAATAAGATTACAAAATTCATCAACTTTTATTCCGCTCCATAATTTATGCTATTCAGGCTCCGTAAATCGACGTTTTTAATAAGATTCATGCAAATTGAAGGCTAGAGTTAATATCGGAGATCATCTAGAGATGGAATTTAAAAGACCATTCGGCACGTCAAGTAGGGTTCGCCTTGACGAAGGTTTGAGGACCTTGCCTCCATCTGACGTGGGGTATCGAGCTAAAATTACATATATCCTTTATATTATTACCCGAATATTGCATAACTAAGCCAATTCACAAAGTTATACGCTTAAAATACAAACTGACTGAGACTGTATATAAAAAAAATTAGAAACGTTTTTCTACACGAAACCAAGTTTTACTCATGATTTAATGATGTATTTATTAATAATTTCATAAAAATCACTATTGTCACTGTAGAATAAAAATAAGTTTTATCTAGAAAAATTTTAATAAAAATACTCTTAAACTATGATAACTAGACAATAGAATACACTGCTGGTTATATAAAAATTTCATTCGCCATCGTTAGGCCCATGTCAGGAACAACCGAAAAGGCTTTCGATTGAAATCACATTGCGATTGGATCGCAATCTTCTCCGTTCCCGATACAGGACTGAAAAGCATTAACGAGCTGGACGATTGATCTTCAAGTGACAGTGATGCTGGATAAACTCTGTAGCTTAAGAGTTGCGTTAACAATTTTGTATGTTTTAAGTGACGTAGGTTTTCCTTATAAACTGTACGGTAACTGCTTTAGTGGACGACTGGTTTATAGCCCACGTACGAAAATTTTTAATATCGTATTTCAAACAGATATTTGCTGGATGTATTATAAAAAGTGTATATAATATATTTTTGGCTTTATATATAACAAACTTAATATTGTTAATGACAGTATCTTGATAGACGATTTAAATTTAAAAATAATGATTAAAAAGGAGTGACAGCAGAGCATATCTACGTTTTATATTTCATCATTATTTTATTTGTGTTTATGAGCATACAATAATAAAACAAATTACTATTTAAATGCATTAAACGTCAAACATTTTTAAACATAGTAATACAAAGAAAATCCATTTCAATAATACATCATATCCTAAACTATAGAACCTATTCCCGTTCGATACAATCAGCAATTCAATTAACCTAATGATGTCTGAGTTGCTCGAACAAAGTTAACAACGTGCACTTAACATGAGAATAACGTTAAAACATGTTATTTTTGACATTTTATTACTGAAGTGAAGTGTACCACTACAACGGGCACGATACAGAAATAGAGATTTATAAGGATTACAGTTTAAATTAGCGTAAGCCTGGAGGGTTGGATAAGGAAATAACCCTGAACCGAAGTTTCTTCTTATATTAACTAACTGTCAGTAAAATACTCATCAAAATCGGTTCAGCCATTTCGGATTATATTATACAAGTATATTCAACACCCGCCAGCGATTTGATAATTTCATTATAGTTCAATTTTAATTTTGTTTCAGAGAAAGGTCTTAATCTGAATAGCTTTTGATATGCCAGCCTTTTGACAGTGAACCGTCCTGTCAATGTTAACAGTTTGTTTTAATATTACAAAAACGAAGCGTTTGTTTGAGTTTTCCAAAAACCATTTTAAATGTCGTATTTTCTTATTTCCATAGCAATACACCATACTCGTGGATGCAACAACAAATCATCCATTAATTGTTGCACTTTCTACTTTCTAAATTAAAAGATTTTGCTACAGAAATATCTCAGTTTTTTCCAAGCGAGCCTTTGGATCGATTTAAATATTACCTATCAACGAATAATCCATTCTTATGAATGCAAACTACGGGTCTAATATTGCACTATAAATAGCAATTGGTACAAATAAATCAATACTGTTTATTAAATTATTCCTCACGTTGAGTTGCCGTTTACTATATGACAAGACGACATATTGTTGAAACGTATTGGGCACACTCATTTCTGTGTCTATGATAACTAACTACTTGTCATAGACAGATGTAGACCAAGACAGCTGTATATGAAACATCTTTTTTGGGCATTGAATTTGATTGTAAACATAATGCTTATACGACTAAACTAACGGGCCAGTCAAACGTAACATTGTACTAGGTATAAGCTACTAATTCCGATCAACTGTGAACGGAACCAGGCGTGTAAGCTAGTACAAATTCCATTACTCTTCAATCTAATAACAGGAGGCAACGAAGCAACGTATAGGATATACGATAATAACACTCAAGTATCTAGCCTTCCACGGTATTTTATAAACCAATTTTGTTTGACGATTATTTACTATATAACTTGATTACAGTTAACAAGGAAACTTGTTATTTGTTGTTAGATAGCGGCTATAAAGAGAAAGCTTTCATTGTAAACAGTAAACTGAAATTTTCAGCCATTTATTATCGCGAGGAAAAGGTTCACCTAAATCAAAACACTTCGAATTTTATCGTCTTCTTTAATAGTATTGTATTACATTGCAGAGAACAAATAAAAAGAACCTTCAAATGTTGTCATTTCATAAATATTATTTTTGTATCGTTAACTGATTCGTTGAATAGTTTTTTTTTATATAATGTAATAAACCTTTATTTTTATACCCGACTTCATCTGTAACTCAAAAATTACCTAGACTTTAATACACAGTGTACTAGTTTCTTTCATATTCATCATAAAACAAGCATAGTAAATACCTAAGCCATAGTGCAACACTATATTCAGTAATTCGTTATTGAACTATTTATATGTGTACAAATACGAGGACATTCTTAAAGTTGTTGCTGAGTACGTCTAAGGGAATTCCATTACTTTTCAAACTGAATTTTCGTTACTGATTCTTAAAATCCATACACTAATAAACAACAAAGTGTTTTGTGGTCCCTTAGAAAACACTTGGTCGTTTTCAGAAACATTGTTATATAAAATTTCAGTCCAATATCCCGAGTGTCAAATGCATCGTTAAAATGCTAATTTCATTTAAAATTAACGCACATTTTATCGTCGCGAATCTTATCAAGGCTTTATTTTCTTTTTGATAGTACGTTTTAACAGCCGGCATTATTTTGATCACTCACTTTTAATTAACGAGTTCATTTCTTATGCCGTCAAGAGGATAAAGAAAATAAATTTCGTTATTTCTAATCAGATTGACTTCAAAAATCGCTTGTATAATTGCTGACCTTTTTCTATCGAGCTGGTTTACTAAAAATTTAGTAATATTTAAACATTTACTTATTAAGCTAACGTGATAAGCTAATGACACTTAGGAACTGTTAGTGCGACATGAGAATTGCGAAGGCTTTAATTAATTTCTTTATTATCTGTGAGAGACGATCGTATAATTAAACTTTGATGCTACTAAGCTTTTTACTATAGTTTACATTTTAGTGTTCTCAAAGTTATAACACAATACCAGTGCCAAAGTTAATGATGAAGATGTGTATGAATGCATGAAAAGTTTACAAAACCTTGGTTTTGAGATCAAGGGGCTTCGGGGTATATTCCCGGAGGAGAGTCTGGGCGAAGGGTAAAAACTAATGATCCAACAACTTTACTATCAAACCTTACGCCTAATGTTTACCAGAAATTGTAACCATGTACGGCGAGTATTGGATGTTTTCCATGAATATTTTTAAGGCACTAAAAATTTATATTATAATATAGGAGGGTGATAAAAAGGGTTATAATTGAACATGATACAGCCGTTATTATACTGAGGTGATTCTTCCAAAACGATAATCTTTAAATAATTGAAGTCCTTCTTAGATTACTTACTGATAAAAATTTTACATGTGATTAGCTAAATTGTTGCTAATTCGACAAACCTCTTTTTATATACACAATTAAGGAAAGGTACATTTACTCAAACTTTATCAAATAACTACAGAAATAGAATGTAGAAAATCTATTCGAATCCAAATTCTATAAAAACATCCATAATAGCGTATTTCGAATTCATTTGAATTCAATCCATAGATTTCTCAATGCTCGTAAGGCGGCTAACTAGGTCAATAGTGCACGTTGTCAAAAAACAAGTTCATCAGACGATAAAACGTGAAAGTATTATTCCATACAGTAACCTAATTACACACCATGTATATGCAACTAAACGCGGGCGTATAAATGATCCCGGGTTGGGCATCAGGGCGACAAATATAAATGTCTAACGGTTAGGGCTATTTTTCTATTTACCACACCGGCTTGATAGATGAACCTCATTTATTATACTTTGTTACCCGTTCAATAGCCATTGGTCATTGTACTCACTAGTTTGATACATGTTTTACTTAGTAACTTAGCTTATTTAATACCTCCATATGCTTATTAATTATATTTTAACAGCTGTATTTGTCTGGTTTCGTAATATACACAGAATCAGATCAGGTAGCTCTTTTATATCGAAATAATGTATTATAATTTATGTCCTCTGCCGAACAGCTGTTTACAGAAAATATCTTGATAAGCTGTCGGTCGATCTTAAGTAATGAAGAGGCACTATAAGAAGAAAATTATTTGTATCTCTTTCAAAGTGTGTATCTATCATTTTTATATTGAATAATTAATAATTACCTCGTCTAAAGTGACATTCATGTGTACAGTTTTATTACAATTACTTATAAATTACAAATAATAAACAACGTAATAAAGTCTTGAAACTCAATTTGGATTTACTTTTAATTGTATCGTATAAAGTTGATTCCATAAAATTACTGTAAAAAGGTTTGGTTGTAGCAGGAATTATAGCAAGTTCTTAGCTTTCATTATATAATTAACATTATTGAATAAACTTAGATTTAAGACAGAGCTCTTTAAAAAATATAGATCATTTGTCAGTTACGTTAATGTATAAACTCATGAAACATTATACGCCCTAAACTCACTATATTTTTTACAAAATTTTCTTGTCAATCTGTTTTTATGACCTCCGCACTGTTTTATCACCATAACTCTATTGGGATTCATAAAACAGTACACAGCTCAGTGCCATATGAAGAAAATAAAAATATTTACTTAATATCAATAAAAGTCACAATATTAATGTCCACCGTAAAAGCTGTGTTGTGTCCACTATAAAAATAAAGACATATTTTATACGACCCCTAACCTGACTGAGTCTCGACTTGATAAATATACCTGCGCAGTAAAATATAACCTAAACTTTCCTTTTGCTTTCACCCCCTATTGTATTATTAACCCCAACTTTCACTGTATGATAGTGAGATTTGATTTAATGCTGCACTGTACAGAGAAGTTTCATTTTTTAACTTGACAGCTAGATCTTTCAAAAGATTAAAATGACTACTATATATTTCCATTATATTAGAAAAATTGATATTTTTTGTTATTAACCTTTATAACTTTAAAAGTTATAATGTCAACGTGTAATTAAATGAGTGTATTCCGATTTTTTTTAGTTATATCTTACTAATATTATATACGCCAAAGTTTGTGAGTACGTAGAGATGTTTGTTACTTATTCACGGTTGCATACTGAACGGAATATTAATAAAACTTTATAGAATAGCTCATACATCGGATTAACATTTAAGCGGTAACTTATTAAGATATTGTGACACGGGTAAAAGCGCGGGGCACTGCTAGTGATAAATAAATAAAGTGTCCGATCATAAAATTTTTCTCGTTGCAAAAATACGTATTATGAACATTTTTTAAGGTCACCTCATTACTGTGTATAAGTTTAACTGATCAGAGATGTACATAGTTAGCAATACAGGCAATAGTTATTTTTGACATTGTAATTAAAACCAAGATTAAATTTATACCAATAAGTAAAGTAATATTTTATTTCATCCTACTATACACATTTTTCTCCTTCCTTTCAAGCATTATACATATAGGTAAAAACTATTATTCTTCTAACAATGTAGGTAATTTTGAGTTACCCTGTCTGGTCACACCTCAAGTCTCCGGGGATGAGGGGAGATAGAAATGACGATGAAATATCTCATCTTCAGCCCTCATCTATACAAATACTATTTACGACCTGACAATTTTATTTATGCTACCCTCTGTTGATGTATAGAAAATGAAAAGATATAGAAGAAAACTGTATATAAAATGAATTTTTATTTCGAACCATGACAATGATACCAGAATATATTATAATATGTTTATCGAATACAATATAGTTTCATTAATTTCCAACTGTAATTAATACCTTTATTATTTTTAATATTTGAAGTAGCTGACTCCCAACTGTGCATTAGATAGTTACACAGATCCTCATAAGTTATAGCGAAGAACCATCTCAGTCACGTCAGCTTTCAATAAAAAAATCGCATCATTTTCGGACCATTCGTTAGGATCTACAATGTCACAGATACGTTTAACTTATCCTACTTGGGGTCAACTGTAAAGTGGGATAAAAAGCAGACATTTCTGAAATAAGATTTGGCATGAAAAGATGTGTAAAAAACTGTCTACTTTATTAAATAAAAAATTCTTATGCTTTAATTCTATAATCTTTTATAAACCAGTTTAATTAATGAGTTATTGTATATTTTTAATCTATAGGCATTCACTAACACGAATTATTTCAACAAATTCAATTAAAAACTTAATTTACGTTGCCGCCCACGCGTTAGTATATTGACTTTAGTTTTATGGTCTTGATGATGATATTGTGTAGACTTTTTAATGGTCAATTAAAAAAATGAGGCCAAACGTATGTTTATTACAAGAAATATCATAAACAACCGCCAATGTTTGTAACAATGTTTGACTAGATTAATAACTTAATGGCTGATTGTATTGTGATTGTATTTATAAAATCTCTAACGTAAGAAGAGGGATGTTACAATTTTGACGTGTCTGTGGCATCATAAGTTCTAAATGAATAGACTTTTTCTAAGGTTTTTGTGATTGAATGCAGGCGTAGAGATGTCGGATAACCCTACATCTTCTATAACTTACCATGGGGAGTATTCCGAAGAGTTGTTCAGGTTATTCCCGGGTGCTGAAGTCCAGCACAAGTTCAAGTACGATTCCATCCTCACCATCTCGATGCCTGGCCTTCCACAAGTGCGGGTTTACTCAGGCATTTCCGACCGCGCACAACAACTCTGTGGAATCAACTTTTTCCGAAGGTTTTCGGAACCCTCAAGGGATGTTAAATTTCAAGAAAAGAACATATGCCTTCTTGAAAGACCGGAAACACGTGTCCAAGACCCCTAACCTTACTGACATCTAAGGGCGACGGACATCATTCGCCGTATGCTCGTATACTCCCCTAAAATATAAAAAAGCGAGATAATTCTTAGCCAAAATGTGTGAAGATATATTCTTGCTATTACTATCGTAAATAAACTATTATTTAGATATCACAAACAAATACAACAATCTTTTGATTTATAGATTAAACGATATCACGTCATTAAAATTATGAAATTAAAAAACAAAAGACAATCTAACGTGGCACGTTTTCGTATAAATTTATTTTTTCAATAAACAAAAGGTAATCGTATAAAAGCTTTGCAACGCTAACCTTCTCTATACAGACAACAAACAAGCACAGAGCGTACGTTACGAAGCTCACGTTTCTCTTTATGTTTTTAACCACTAAAATATTGTTTCTGGCGGGCCGGATACTGCACAGTCAGCATATAGCTCTAAATATCTAGATGCGGTTACAGAATTAAGAAAAATTCTGTAAGGTAATACATAGTTAGTAAATAATTCTTAAGCTCCTGGATTTGTCATTTGATCATTTCGAACATACGTAGTTATAGTATTTATCCTAACTATCTTATATGCAATTCAATATTTAATTTTTTATAATATTTTATATTGATTTGAATTCGAATTATGTGCAAATTGCTTTACATGAGACATTGTTACTATATTACTTACAATTAAGGCAGAAAAAATGAAAAAAGAATGTGATTTAATTATAAGTAATTAAATTAATGGTTCCAAAAATAAGACATTAAGTAAAGCCTCATTTTTAGCACCATTTTGAATGCAACAGTTTTTATACAAAAATAAATGCAACAACTATCGGCC
>JAOSYY010000013.1:1411125-1423226 GCA_025727935.1 Hebomoia glaucippe | reverse complement strand
AAGCATCGGTGGTTCAGTGGTAGAATGCTCGCCTGCCACGCGGGCGGCCCGGGTTCGATTCCCGGCCGATGCAGTCTTATTTTATTTAAAAAAGAATTCGAATTAAATTTAAAAATATTTATATGATCGAATATTTTGCAAATGGGTTTCAATTTTATATACTCTATTAATGTATTGTTTCTTAGTAAAGTTTTTTTTTCATTAGTTATATTTATAAATCATTTAAAATAAAAATAGCCTAAAATATATTACTCCTTATTACATCAGCTATATGCCAGTAAAAGACCCGACAAAATATAACAATCCGTTAAAAGAATTAGGCGGAACAAAAAGACAGACAAACAAGCACAAACATAAATAAATAATATTATTTTGGTAGTGGATACATCTCTATGCATTCAGTAAAAGGCTGTTATATTATATACGACAGATAGATGTATGTAGAAATGAAATACATATCTATAGAAAATGTTTAGTTTCAACGAGAATAAATAGATGACCTATTTCTTGTTCAATTTGAAATTATATGAATTTACATTCTAGGAGAATTATTCTGCATGCATTTAGTTGAGTCGCTCTTACTGCAAACATGTCACGTGTGTTATTTAAGCTTAAGGAGTATTTACAGTACATTAATTAAATTATTACAGCACTAGCTTTAATAATTTGATTATGTAAAATGATCTTATATGTACACAAATATCCCAGAATTAAATAAAATACTGATTTGGTGCTGAGAAACTTTTTATCAATTATAGTTTTTTCAAATATCTAGATCTGTTAGGTACAAAAATGTATATGGCTGATAAGAACTTTAAGTTCAACGAATCTATCACTGTATCTATGTATTAATGTGTCTGTGACGTCGTAGCTCCTAAAAATAAAGGCTGTATTTTAAAGGTTTCTATTTGTTTCATAGCTCACATAGTTAAAATTATTATGTTTGTTAAAGAGTAATAATTTATTTATTTTTTTAAACTCCTCCAAATATATATCAATAACACAAAAAAACGATATATTTTACAGTGGCAAAATTATTAGTTTAAGTTAAGGTTTTATTCAACTTTTAAAATTTTAGACTAGAACATATTGTTCGTAGTTTCAGCCACACCTTAAATATTTTTAAAGGAATACCTCAACCGTCCGGTTTTATCTGCCATTTTTTATTAAGATATTGGTGAATAACGTCATCTAGTCGTACCTTATTAAAAATCATGGTCATATGGCAGTTTAAAGATCCAAACAATCAGTCACTATATTAAATTACATGAAATTGCATAAACTTATACGTATTATAATTTCTAAAATCACATGAGAAATTAGAATATATATGTATTAGAATTATGCTCGCAGATCTTCAAGTGTCATTGTTATAAGGCTGTGAAATAATATTAATAACTTATGACCGTATCAGAGCTCAAATCAATATAAAATCACAAACTTCTAAAAACTAGAGGCAAACAACAAGAAATGTCGTCATGATTTCCCCATTAATATCTAGCCTGCGGCCACGTTCCTCCAATTTGTACCAATTCACAATTCCAAACAAACTTTGTCAGTGAAGTTCGTGTGATTCCCGCGATTTGATCGATTTTAGATTGCCGGTGAGCGGGTAATTATTTCTGAGAACTACCAATCTGTCGTTAAATTTAATGTAATCAAAACAAAGGCGTTTATTTGAAATTGATGTTAAGTAACGGCATGATACAGTGTCAGAGAAAAGTATTGTGCTCGTGATTGTAATATAAGTAGTTAAATTGTTATATTGATAAAGCAAGACAAAATTTTTCAAATTTTCATCGAAACGAAATTAGCGAAAAGATCTTAAACGAACTGATTTTCATCAGTTAAAAGTGATTAAACCAAATAGAAACTTTTTACTTGCGTTTGACATAAATTCAATATTCACTTTACTATAAAATCAAGCAAACCGTACAATACCTCTTTAAAACTTAGACAATAGTAAACAAGAGTAAAATATAGTCCCTAGTCATTAATAAAGTCAGTTCCACACATTGTAAGCTATAACATGTAAAAGCTATGTATAGTATTCGTAGGGCACGTATGAAGTGCTGTACAATTCACTTATCCGCGGCGCGACTCCCCCGAGGAAGTCATAGAACGTGCGGCTCCAACTTCGACCAGCTTATTATCCGAACATACAATGTGAGCTTTACCGATGTACAAAAAAAGGTGTTATGTTTTATTTAAATAAAATATACCGTTAAAATGGCGTTTACACTGTATCAACAATTATTTTAGTTATTATTTATACGAACAATGCTTGATTACAAAGAGTGACAGATTTAGGTTTTGATCTTTGTATCATCGGGCACATTAAAATACTTTGAAATCCATAATTCTTTTTTAATATTATAAACGCGAAGGTTTGTAAGTACGTACGGATGTTTGCTATTTTTTCACGCGAATATATCAGAATAACTCATAAGCTATAATTTATAAAGATACTATGACACTGATAACACCGTGGGGTACTGCTCGTTTTGTATAAATTAAGCTGAAATTTTAAAATCATTATATTAAAGATTTATGATAATTTTGACAGCGAAATAATTTCTGAAATCCATTAATACATGAAAATATTTAGTGTTAACGGAAATCCAAATTTCACCAAAGGTCTAGTACACCATTACCATCAAACCCACCTTTGATGTTAAACACAATGCTATCTCTGAAACAGTTCTAACGATTTTGTTACTTTGCATTTAGATTAACTTACTTAGCGACAAAAATGCAATTTACAACAGTGCTGTTGCTATATGCTGTTTTACTTAATTAATGATAGTCTGTAATGTTGCATTTCCATAATATTTATGTCATACAAAATTCTAACTGAAACTCGGTGACCATACCATTGAAAGCGTCATAAAAATGCAAATAAATGTCACATTCACTAACGCACAATGACTACAATCGCGTGAACCGCTCATGTTAACTCTGCAAATATTATTCAGTGGATTTTGCCGTTTATATTTACACAAATGTGAAAATTCATAAATTTATCGAACATTGTAAATCCCAATTTTAAATAATTCGACGATGGAGTGGGGATATCTCATGTATATACATTTTACGCATTTGACCTTTCTCGAAAAAACTATTTCATCAAATAAAGATGACGTGTTTGCTTATAATATAAATATTATAGTATTTTATAAATGTATATAATAATAATACATGGTGTTTTTAAAAGAAACACAATCTCGGTCTGTTCCCACTAATATTGGAAAAGGCAGCTCTAATTTTGTCAAGACCTTTGCCGCATATTAGAAGTAATTTTTATAAATTATTTATTGATTACTGTTATATATTAATTATAAATCATAAGAATTCCACAGAAAATCGTAAAATCCTATCAAACAATGTCTCTCAGTTTTTCCGGCTTTCTTTTACTTTCTGTATGTTCTTTCCACACTCATAATAATTTTTACATAAAATTAACGTCTGTAAAACTATAGGACACCACTAGTATCTAATAAAAATAATTTAATGTTAATTAACTTTCTTAGCATCTATCTTTTACGAAGCATAATCGCACACAATATTGTTAATATTAGGTAAAGCACGACCCCAATTTATAATGTATTGAACGATATCTGATACAATAGCACACGCCTTATCTTTTGGACCCAGAGGCTCTAACCCTGAATGATGGCAGCCGATTTGTTAAGACCCGCCTGGGGTCGTTACAGCCTCTTTTCAGTTTTTATTCCCCTTATGATGTTTCATTTTATGATTGTCGACAATATTAGCTCGGTACGTGACGTAGTAGAAAATTTTTGATATGTCCGAAGAATCCCTTTTTTGCTACCTTTAAAACGCTATATTTTTCTTTGATTATTGTAATAAATCCTGTATATGTGGTTGTTTAACACATAAATACATATCTATATACAGACTACAACTTGTATTAAGTAAAAGAAAGATAATTAACTTAATTCTTTGTAATTATGTAAAAATAATGATTAAACTAGGAATTGTACCTGTACATAAAAAGTACGTTCCCATAAAATAATGTCTTATCCTCGTTATGCATGTTATTTTTATAAGATTATTTCTAATTGCTAATAGTTAATTAAATCGCTTATCTTCTTTCTTAATCTACATATTATTATAACATAATAAAAGTGAAAGAGTTGGCCTCACAAAATTATCATAAGATAAATCAAATTCCCAAATCATAACGTTTATAATGCTATAAATAGGTAAACATTTGAAGCACTTATGAATTTTAGACACATTCAAAGGTTTATTCCGATCAAAGGCTAGTTGAGGTTGACGTGGTTCAGCGATAAGTTGGCTGAAGCATGGCGTGACGTCACGAAGTGTAACTTTACTAACAACTTTATATTACTAACAGCACTTAATAATATGTCGGACGACAGCCTTTGAGTTAGGGTTTTTGTTCTTTTCACTTCACACGATTGTGTAAAATACGGTGAAGTAAGAGAAATTTTCTCAAATCTCTACTAATATTATAAAGATGAGGAGTATGCTTGTTTGTTTGTACGCGCATCGAGAAGGACTATAGTACTTAAAGTCCAATAATGTAACCTAAGTTGTATAAATCGAAACAAACGCGAACGATGTCACTGGCAGAAGCTGGTGAAATATAATACGCTTCACAGGTCTCTATTGTAGTTTAGAAATTTTGTAGTTTATTCTTTATATAAGTCAAATAAAATAGTTTATTTTTATAATTGGGTATATAATGAAACTGACACAAGAATGTGTCTGTATTCTAGTGTCCGTTTCACTGGGTTACATTTAAGAAAGTTTTACAGACACTAGAACCTGCAATAGTCAAACTGCATATTATTTTTCAGAGGTGCTATGGACCATACAATTAAAATTAAATTCCATAGAAGAGGAGTATCTTTATAAATATTGTGAATATTCAAAATACAGAAATTTGATTTACACAATTCCTTAACATATATAGTTTAAAATTCAATTTTCAGATACCGACCGAGTAAAGAATTTTATGAGACACTTTCAACACTGACTCATTCAGTCCATACGAGGGGTGAAAGGACAGTAAACATATGTAGGGAAAAAAATAACAAGTTTCAGCTCCAATAAAATGACAAATTGTTCTGTATAACTGAATAAAATATTCATTTTACATATTTTCTACGTATCGCTGTAATCTGATCTGTTTTATGAAAATACTAGGGGGATACACTTTTTGTGTCTCTTTTAATTCTTCTTAAGGCTTACTAATATAAATAAATAATTAACAAAAGATATTAAATGCAATAAATGAATCCAAGAATCTTTAAATACGGTGCATAATTTTCTTACTTCAGACAATAAAGGTCTGAATAAACGTGGGATTTGTAAAATAAACACATAATATATAATTATTCAGTAAGACAAATCAGTTCCATGCCTTTTTATATATTTATACACTACGAGACTCATATTTGGTAAAAAAATATGTGAACATAATTGATGTCGATAAAATTTGTTATAAATACAATCGTAATTATTGACGATTCTATATGAATTACCATATTAATACGAACTTTTGAATTTAGAACTACATATAACAAGTAGTATTTGCATGCTAAATTCCTAGTAAGCGAGCAATTAATCAGGCGACCTAATAAATAAAGTGCTGATTCAGTAGTATCATCAGGGACGTCGTTCTAGTGTAAATAATGTTGAAATACTGGCATCTGATCAAATTATACGAAGTGAGTACCCTATATATTATATAACTCATAATATAACTGAATAGTTTTACACAAGTTGGCACAGGCACCATCTATCTATTCGTACTAATATTATATGCAAAATGAATTCCTCCAACAAACTATGTGTTCCATCCAAGCGGCATCAGAAACTTTGTCCGCTGTATTAGTGAGAAAATTAATGTAAAATTACTGAATTGTTAAGTTAAATTCTAAGAACGCAAGGGTGTTAGGAGTTTAAGACTTTCAGATATGAATATAATAGGCATTCAAGCATCGCTATAAATTTAGAGCAGTAAAAAAGGAATTTTGAATTATAACGAGTTTATGAGATTGAAGTATATAATATAGTATTAATATTTTTAAATGCTTTCATAGTTTTATTGTATCTTTAGTTTAAATATAAATTAATATAATGAGTATAATAACGGAAAGAGCTGTTTTATATTTCTAACAAATTTTCGACCATAGAGTACTTTTCTTTAGTCAAAAATTTGTATATACATTAGTGTTTACATTAAACAGTCTGAAAGAATGTCTATTTATCATATAGCTAGATTAAAAATTCAATAAAATAAAGAGAAAACATAAGTATATATTTTAACTTAAAAGATAAGAATATGATTATGTATTATAATTATTTATGTCAACATAAACTGCAATAACCATTTGGACGTACCAACATTACCGCACAAAAACGCCGAGAGAAAAAGCTAAATAGATATTTTATCACTTTTATAGCCACTTAGTTTGAGCTCCTCGTGATTTATGGTGTCCTGGTAGCTGAATGATCTGATTCCAACACGTTTCATTAAGTCGTATAGAGACTTTTTATAGATAGAGTTATCTATTTTATTTACTACAATGTGAATGTGAAAAGTGAAAATGTGAAAAGTAATTTTGGCCCTATATTTTTTTGTTACGTAATTTTAGTAAAATTAGCGCCTTTAATACAATTTTTACGTAAAAACGAATTAACAGCGCATATACATCTTAGCAAAAAAATATACTATAATTTATGTACAATTAATAAGTTTAGCTTCTATTTACTACGTTTTTTGTTATATATAATTATGCATTTTTTGTCTATTTATTTTCAGATTTGGCTAAGCTTTAAGTAGGATCACGCATCGGGGTCAGGATTTTCATAAGCTAATTATGCTGGCACACGGCCCGAGTTGAATCATAATGTTTATAACACTTCAAAATGATGCTACATGTTGTATAGCTTAACATTTCATAAGGTATACTTCAGAATTCAGTTTTAGATTCACGAGTAGGAAAACGTAAACAAAAATTAAAAACGCATTAGAGACTAATATTTTCCCAAGTACCATACCGAATAGCATTTACGTGCATTTGCAATAAATGTCTTTATACTTTATAAACATCACAAGGTTCTAGAATCTCGTAATGAACTGCTAAAAGGTTGTTTTCAATTATATTTGTGTTCACCAGATTGATTCAAGTACTCAGTAGGTCTTGTAGAAATCAATAATTAAAAACGGTTCTCTATCTCTCAGTTGTCTATCTAATAGTAGCTAGGATTTTTATTATTTCTACTTTCAGTAATTTTAGATCATTTAACGGGTGAGATTTCAAAATTCTGTTTGTGTCAAAATAACGAACATCATTCTAGTATGACATTTGTATTTTTAAAAATAGTAGACAGTACCGTACTTAGTGCGGTTGACATAACGTGTACTATGAAGTAAGCCTCGTACTCATTTTACGGTAACTGTCATAATAATTATACAGTCTGTGCGAATAGATAACGTTGATAATAGCAAAGACCTTATAACTAAACAAGATTTTAGGCTATGTGTATACGAGTTACAAGTATTTGGCAGTTGACGAAATATTCCTAATACCTTCTGTTGCATGACATTAAGACCTAATTCTACAAGACGTGTAAAAGCAGAAGCCACAGTTGATGAATGACTACAAACCGTCTGGTCAACAACCCAGAGCATTGGTAATAGAATTTACTGTAGTAATTAATTTATTAGCGGTGTTGTGGTTCAATCTGCGTAATTAACTGTTTGCTTTTACAACCCACAATTAATAGCAATAAATAACGTATTTAACTATAAACTAAATTATCTTGAGACAAAGACTAGTTAAGGGTTATTGAATGATACAATATCCGGCAAAATTATCCTTCCAGATTTATCGGTTAATTTCCTGAAAAAATAATTAATTGTGAAAAACCTGTTTCGAGGATAGAATTGGATCTTCATATATTTTTGTTTTTCTACACTCTAGCTGTTGAGTCAAACTATCATCAAATGACAAGTATTTCTCCTATATTTTATTTTTTCATGTCGGCTAAAGGTGTAGACACATTTCTGAGCCCGTTTTGTAGACCATTTTTATTGGCAAATATAATATAGTTGTACTTGCATACATCAGGAAGAAGTCGATATTATTTAAGACGTACTCGTATGTATTTATCGACGATGCCTGCAATCAAAGTTAGTAATAGTATTATGGAACTATCTTAGGCGATAAAGTTTGACTGTTCTTAGTTAAGTGAGTTACTGAGTTCAATATCTACAAGAAACATTACTAGACTCTTCGTAGATAAAATAGGGGTTTAACTAATTACAGTTTTCTATAGACATTCATAGATTCAAATAAAACCTATCTTTGCTTAACTGTGACTAATGGAATAAAATGATAGCCGACATTAGTTAACTTCCTTATTAGATAATACTCTAAATTGATAAATTGGAATGTCTGTTAATGATCTCAAAATACCCGACATACCTATTCAAAATTCAAATGAATATATTGTGCTTTTAATAGAAACACTTTAAAAAACGGTTATGTCTTTATGTTCAAGGGTTATCACATAAGTGTCATTCGACATTAGTTGATAGACTTATATGTTAAATCATACATATACTATCATTTATAATTTTTTATGTAATAATTATTATAGTATTCCTCAACGAACAACCTTGACTTTTACTTAATATCTAATACTTAGTATGAAGTGATGCTCTATCCAAAGTATATAATTATTTATTGAATGCTCTGTTAAAGTTTCTGACTAAGACTACTTCGTCAATTTTAGTATTTTTAAAATAAAATACTTAAATTTATTGAATTCAATCAACACAGTGGGTTGACAATACAAAGAAATGCACGAAATATGAACTCTTTACATACATTGCGTTGACTTGGGTCCCATCAATCCATCAAAAAAGGGCGTTACACAAGGTTATTATATACATTAAACACATATTGGTATATACAACAAAGGGCAAAAAATCAAAATTTAAGAATAACAGTCCGTCTCAGTCAGTCAGTATAGTTCGACAAGCGCACCAATCAAAGCTCTCTTGAAACGTGTCAAGTTGTCGTCAAACACATCCAGATCAGATTTATTATGTATGTATGTTGTGTATAACCAACATGGTGGTCATAACCCTCCCCCCCTGAGTTAATCCCGGTTATTATGAAATAAAAATGCCTCATTCCGTGCGTAATAGTGTTTCTCTGGATGTCTTCAAGAGAAGATGGCAATATGTACGTGTATCCGTAAAGGAAAAATATTTTTAAGTACAGTACTTACGTATATTAATAAAATACCAACTTTTTACTTGTATCTATTGTTATCAAAATTAAATTATAAGTTCTTGACTTGACCACGACTGTGATCCCTTCCTGGCGCCAAAGCTGGATCCGCCCCTGTTTGTTATATTACACAGACGATTTAAAAATAAGATCAAATTATTTTTGGAATTAGGTAAGCTTAGTATTCAATCATTGAAATGATTTGAATCGGCAATAGCCCATTTAAATTCAAACCGTAACTTGTTCAGGATTTATATATTCGTTCACTTTCAATTACTGTAAAGCGTTCTCTTCGCTGTATTGTTTCACAAAAAACTCGACAAGACACGTTTCGCATGCTTAATGTAAAAGGGATTGAATGAATGTATTGTTCAGGATCAAAAAATATCAAAGAAAGAAAGCACAATGCTTCTAAGAACAGTCTCTTCGGTCAAATTGAATAAGTTTCCATGCAATGTTATTGGCCATTCCGTCGAGGATTCTGTACGATTGAGATTTAAATCTAATAAAAGATGTATGGAAAGGTTTTCTAAATTGGTTAAGGGTATTTTTCTTTCATAGCGTACGTTTGTCATCTTATTGATAGGATTGAAAACATTATTTGTATTGGCTGTTTTGGTGAGAAAATAAGAATATTTCAAAATTGTTTTATAATTTTTAAAGAATTTTAAAATATTTTAAAGAAATAACCGAATTCATAATTTTATTATCGAGGCTAAAGAATGATTACAAAGAAGAACTACATTTTATAATCTGAACAAAATTTTTGGTAAAATCAAGTCTCTGCTGTCTCGTAAGGAAATGTTGCGGCAAAGATAAATAATGCCTCAGATGCATTGTTACCAAGTTTAAAACAAATAGATGTTCGATGCAGTTCTTTCACAGGCGTCGTCAGGGCATAACGCGTCAAAACACTATGATATATATATACGTACTTCGTGGCTTGATGCCAGACGACTTATACATTATACACACTGCTTTCAAGGATTTACATAGTCTTATTTATATATAAAAACTATTTTATCCAGTAAACGTCGTTTTGCCAAATATAATATAGGTTTTTTTTTGTAGAAAATTTGGGGTTGTATGTATTTTTATATGCTGTATCATAAAAAAGTAAAATAAAAAAATTGTCGTGGACCAACCATAACATTTTGGGGGATGACAAATAGATGTCCGATTCCAAGACTTACTGAATATTTTCATAGAATTTCATAAAAATCGTTCGAGCCGCTTCGGAACAGTTCAGTTACGCACACCGCGACACGAGAATTTTATATATTAGATACTACTCTATATTTATAGCTGGGAATTTTTTAATTAACCGTTTAGTTTTGACCGGGTTCAATACTTACTGAAAAGATTTTCCAAGAATTGTTAATAAATCTACAGGTAGGTTTAACTAGAATTGTTCTCGATCGAAGTATTAATAGAATAGAGCACGAAATCTCTTAATGTTTGTTTAATATTTATAAATAGATTATTGCTCGGTTTATTTGGTTTGTTGGTTATAAGTTACTAAATTATAGGTCTAACATTACTAATATGATATTTATCAAGCTATAATGCAGTTTTAATAGTATTTATTTAAACATAATAGTTATATTCAAAATCTTATTTGTCATTTTTAGATAACGATAACAGAATAGCCATGAAAAGTAGAAAAATGCGTTACGATTTCAGTTATGAAACATGCAACGTATAAGACGCTCGTCAGTGCATTAAAAAATGGTAATCCTGAAGCATTGAAAAAAACTATGGCCAATAAGAATTATTAATAGTGTCCGTATGTATCGGAGGATAGATTCAAACATAAATCCGTTACGGAGGCGGGTAGAACAACACGGATAGTTTGGCACACCTCACTTGTATTTCTCCCTAAAATATTACATCGACAGGACGACAGAGGCTTCCACGTTCATTCAACTCAAGCCGCTGAAAGGAAAATCATTTTTCTCGGTGAAAGAAAATCTACAATGTCAATTACGTATCATGTACTCGTACTACCTTAAATATATCACATAATTTTGCTTCTTAAGATTAATTGACAAAATCCTGTCAATTTTAGGAATCTGATTTACTAATCAAAAATCGGTATAATAACTAGCAATTAACATCTAATCATTTTGCTAGTTAGTTTTGTTGTTTTATTTATATTATTTTTTATATCACGCAAATGGACTTATGTTATTATTACTCTGTAAAATAGTAATAATTAAACAATATAGCTGTCTGGTTAATTGTCTACAAAGGCGCATAAAGCAAATGCCATGGTCAGCGAAGGCTGCAAGGGTGATTCCATAGTAAAACGCATTAGCAATATTTAATTCAAATTTTGAAAAATATATGAAATTACAAGCAAATAGGAGTTTTATTAATATGGACCCTCATTTCGTTATTGAAATATTACATAGATTAAATTTTTAAATGATGCAAAGACAATATTCTTAACTTTTTTTTTAATATGGTTACTTATTTTAACATTATTCTTTTATTACTAAATAACTAACTAAACAAAGTTTACTTTCATATTTCTATCCACATTCATATTATAAATGTCTGTATATATTAATTATTTATATAATTCGCAAAACATTTTGAATTATCATTGAATTTACAAACAATATTCGATACGTACAAAGTTTCATTTTCGTACGAAGTTTCAGTTTCAAGCAAAGCTAATAACACTATATATAAAATCAACTCGTCTACTTTTATTGATATAAAAAGGCAATTAATCTCTCCACATTCCTTTACTCTGTCAGTAATGTTTAGTGCGTCCCACTCGTCAGTTGACTTCCG
>JAOSYY010000013.1:1383990-1407464 GCA_025727935.1 Hebomoia glaucippe | reverse complement strand
TTGCATCGGCCGGGAATCGAACCCGGGCCGCCCGCGTGGCAGGCGAGCATTCTACCACTGAACCACCGATGCTTATACTTTGTCGTCTAGAAACAGAATATGGTTATGACATAAACCAATTTTCATCAAATTAAATACATATTTAACATCAGACATTCAAATATTAAATAAATGATTATTTAGAAATCGATGATATTAGTATTTATGGTTATAAATATTACACGTAATATTAATCATTATAGCATAATTCTTGTGCCACGATGTTTGATACTATAAACTCCGAAACTACTTAACCGATTGTTATAAACTGTTACACATTGAGTTTATATCAGTTCGGTACTCCAAAACTTCACAATCGTAGAGGGGAAGATATGCTTGAATTATTAAACATAAAGTATACAGGGCTAAGAAATTCACAAACCATATTTTTAAACAACATTTTGCGAGATAGACATATCATTAAAAAAATTAAGTCCTATTATTAATGCGTCTATATTCACTACAGGAATACTAAGTTTTTGTAAGCAGTTTTCCAGTTTACCATTTGACAAACTAGACTGCAGTCCGTTATTAAATATTTTTAATATACTCACAGTTTAATAGTCGACATTTATTAGGAACTATTAACATAAATCACACTAAGCTAATAAGGCCACTGCTCATCATTGACATTTACATGTAATCCATTTATCAGGGCTTCGTCATGCATGACGCATTGATTTCGTGTCAGCTATCGGCTTCCGATTAGAGGCGTTGCCAACTTAATCCCGGATTAGTGGGAGTAATTGAAGGTACAAAGTGGAATACATTTATGTGCATAGCTTGTAGATTTCGTGCTTAGACATTTATTGATAAATTTTTATCCACATCAAATCTTCTTGGCTCTCTTATTCATTCCCTGTGTTGTGACGTTGTATGAATGTTAGTACGATCATGAAACCGATGATGAAAGTTTTTGGATTCATACTAACATATAGAGGAAAACATTCAAATATATTTTTAGAATATGCCGTGCAATGTTGAGTGTTAAATTTAGCCCAGCCAAGGTTTAAACATTTTGAAGTGAAGAATGCTGAAATGTTCATGAAAAATCTGTATTTAAACAACAATAACTTAGTAAGGTTGTTAAATATGGAAGTTATATTAAAAATTACAAACCTGTTATGTTTTCGTGAACATTTTTGTTTTTATGTTTCAGGTTTCAGCTTTCTAACGTCAATATGCAAAAGAGAACGCTTTTCATGAAAAAAGGTAATGTCGGCTCGCCGTGAACGAACCAAGCGCAAATGTCCTAAAGAAAGGTCAGCTTAATGGCACCTCAAATCGAGAATGCATGAGAATATTGTTGAATTTGAAAGGGAAAGGTAAATTATATCACGAGCAAATGCAAGTTTACCTTTATGGAAAGAGTCAGTCAAGTAAAGTACAAAAATTCTTTTCAATGAAATACTCGTTCGATTTAGATTAAAAGACCATTAAATATTGGTACATTTATCGAAACCAATTGCCGCTAATTAACGTAATTCGCTGAGGCATGTACTAGTTCACTATCAAGCGGATAATTTAGGCACTATCCGTTCGTTATCCGCTTCGTAATTATGCGAATAGAATTTGAAATCCCGCTTCATAGCGCACGGAAGTAATGACACCGCAAGTGACTAATTCAGATTTACAGCACTGGTACGACTTTATTATGTGATTTTGATGAGTAGATTGATGATTATAATGATTAACACATTCTGATATTAATTTATGATTGTGTCACGAGTGTAGATATATAATGGTGACATAATAATGTATGTAAGGGTTGCTATGTAGACATGGTAAACGCTAACACCGTTTGACAGATAGCTTGGGGATTTTGTATTTGTGCAGTCAGAAGATATGTAATATCTTGTTATAATTTTCCAGTAGATGGCGCTGAATTAAACAAACTATTATAACAGTTCCTATGAAAATCGGCAACAGTATCCATTGATTTTAATATTATAAATAATAATATACTATTAATATTGTAGATATTTGTTCTTAAACGTGTATATTAAAAATGGGAAATTCATGTGTCTTGAACTGCAATTTTTGTGCAATTTTAGATTGAAAACTGTATTTTTATATATTCAGGTAAAAATTTCTGATTTGGCTCTTTAAAGCTCTTTTCGAGTGATAACAAATACCATTTTCTAACGTAAAATTCTAGTTTAGCGCGCTTAACCCTACATTTCATGAACATATCTTAAAGTACATGCGCAAAGCCAAGTTGTGAAAAATTATTACTATACGTAACTTTGAAGCCAAGGAGTATCATATCTATTTGGATATTACAGAGAAAATTCCCCTTTAAATTTTTATCTAGAGTGTCACCTGAATACGTTATTTAAGTTTGAACGTAAAACCTTCCTTGCGGGTAAAAATTCAAGAG
This sequence comes from Hebomoia glaucippe, assembly GCA_025727935.1. Taxonomy (NCBI): domain Eukaryota; kingdom Metazoa; phylum Arthropoda; class Insecta; order Lepidoptera; family Pieridae; genus Hebomoia; species Hebomoia glaucippe. The sequence goes on along the minus strand of JAOSYY010000013.1, from coordinate 1,405,045 downwards.
TTCCAGAGTATAATATACTCCGTTTTGATGAAGTCACGTGCTGCATCTTCGAGATTTTATTGCGGCTGTATGATTTATGTAAAAAAGTAATTTACTGAAAGTTATAACTAGAAAATAACTGAAGTAATTGCCGCAGTAGGAACTATGTATCCATGGAAAAAGCAGACAATGCAAACATGTGTTGACTTGTTTTTTTTATCGTTGACTTGCGCGTTTTTACCCAATTGGCTATGAAAACTAACAGGACGTTTTGGGCGAGCACGACAACGCTCGCCATGTACCTGCGGCTAGACCATGGGTGTCCCGCGGGGGCAACGGTCTCCCCTTGAGCTGCCGCAGGCTGGATGGGCGCTTGAAGAGTAGGATGGATGCTCACCCGGGTGAGTGATGCGCAGAACAAGGGACTTTGCCTCCGCGGGCGGTGGCGATTTCGGTTTCGCGGGTTATAGTAGTAGTTCCCTACAGATCGATATTGAAATATATGCATATACTGAAACAGGTCATATTAAAAAAATAACCTACACACACATCGCAAATATATAATAATTAGTTGGCCATTTCGACTGTATAATATTTAAATATATATTATGTTCCTATTTTCATAGGCAATAAACGTTCAGAAACAAACTTTTGGAACTTATTACATATATATTAAAAGTCAATAAGTACTCATATATGTATAACGTCTGAGCTTAAAATGAAACTTAATCCTGTTCTAATATCTCAGTACTGTACACTCAACTTTTAACGATTATCTTACATAGTTGCAAGGAAAAGTACTCTAAACAACAGATAAGCTAACTTACATACAGTAATGTTGAAACTAGGAAAATTTCCATACACGTATCCACAACGCTGTTGGAGTTTTGCGAAACTTTGTTAATTAATTTATCTTTACATGTTTAAAATTGTACATATATAGAGATTGTAAACATTTTTATCTATGAATCTCCTATAACGAAAATCCCATAATCTTGGATATGTGTGTGGCAGCCGTTTAGGGTATTAGCGTAACATACACTCATTTACGAATATTGACCTCACGACTTGTAAACTTTGAATATTTCATTAATTTAATCTAAGCTTATATGTAATTAAAGAAGACGACAAATGAGCATGAAGCTTATTATATCGTAAGTGATTCTCTTCCATGCATGTTAATAGTCTATATTTCACGATTGTATTTTATATATTCGGAAATCATATCTTTAAAACTTGAAATCTCCCTCTTGTTTTTATACTTGTCATGACTAGACATCGAGTAAGGATGTACCAATTTGTCTCACCGCGAAATTCCCCTTATATTAATTAAATTAAATATCAATATCACGCTCCGTTTTCCCGCCCTGCCGAGTGCCGACGACTAATTAATAAAGGGCTAAATACTCAATTTGCTTATTAATGAAATGTCTCAATAATTAAGGTTATTTTTTTATACGACATCTATATAATCAAAATTTTATAAATTTTACTCTACAACTTTTCAATTTTGTTAGTGTTTTATATTGAAAATAAGTCTCTTATTCCTTTCCAACGTCTGTAGGAACATGATTAACCTTAAAACAAAAACATATTATCTATATTTGATGATATTAAATATTCTTTTACAATTTACATTCAGGAAAATTTTGTCCCCACAGTTTTCATACAAAGAGTCTACATCCTTAATCCAGACTGTACTTTAGGGATGTTAATATGTGTAAGACCTTTTCAATTTTTGTTTTTACCCCCAGAATAATGTATATAATTAGATTCTATGAGTTACGTAACGGGTGTATACAGCCTTACATTAAAATATTTTAAAAAATATTACCAACCTGGGATATAAATTAAGCACGCCATAATTTTTCCTTCAAACACGACCCCTACGGGTCCGTCTCCGCCAATTTCAACGACAATTAAACGTAAGCATTAATTAAATTGCCCCCTCACACTTCACCCCGCGTGCCCAGCGTCCTTCTGCCTTATTTCCCTTTTGCTTATTCAGCAGCGTGTACATGAATACAATGCTCTAAATTTCTAGAAGGGCATCTAAGCCCACTTGTTGAAAATGGTTTTTGATTGAGAATTATTAAAGTGAAACTTTCATTATATCACCTGGAACTTTTTCGTCCATCTAATGCATGTCGCGTGACGGTCGGCAGCAGATTAGAGGTAAACTGAAGGGCGCCACTCGACACAGCAGCCGAAGCCAATATCGCGGCGCCCATGGTTCACATCAGCTGACCGTATAGTATATAGACTATGACTCATTTGGCACAAATGATCCACGCGATTTGTTTTTAAATAAATGCATTAAAAAAAATCACTTTTACCGCGGTTTCATAAAACCACTTTCATAATTATATATGGTTTCATAATTAAATGAAACTACAATTAAGTGGGCAATAAAATATCTTATATCTTCTATAAATTATAAAACAACATCAGAGCAATGGCCAAAGATATAGCCGATATTAATTCTTCCTACACGCACTTTTTATTTTAAGTTTTAGTAAAGAAATCACTTTTTGTAATAATCCAGTACTTTCATAGATTAGAATTCAATAAACATATCTAGTATCTATATGTATTTGTAATGTTAAGATTTTATTGTAGGCAATTTACGGTGCGATATACGGTCCCTTTAACGCGAACCCCTCGTATAATTTGGATTGTGGTACTGCTAAGGAAGAAACAATGTTAATAAAATAATGTGAGGAAAAATCATTCCTTTCTATTGACTAGATTCTTGATTTACAAACTTTATATACAGTAGATTTTTATGCTTGAAAGAGTTTTCGATTTCATAACAATAATACCTAATCTGAGGAGTAATGTTATTATTGAAAAGTACGAGTACTCAGTAGTAATAGCTATCTGTTTCTGTATCAAACCTTATCAGGGAATTAGGTGGAAATGGTGTAACAAACTTTCGGACTACTTTCACCTCATAATTAAGTCATAATATAAATATCAGACACCAAATATATGAAAAATAATGTTAAATAATTTTTTTCACTGAAACACAATAACCTCTCACTGACAGGATAGGTGTCAAAAAAGTAGAAGCTTATTTAAGGTATTATGAAATATTAAGACCGAAATCTCCGTAAAACGTTTCCAAGGGAATACTAAGCAGCGATAAGTAACTTTGCCACAAATTCTGAATATAAATGTTAATACCACCTCATCCATACTTTCAATTCAGCTTCTTTAGAAAGATTATTATAATTTCGACTGAATCCTTTCAAATAAAGTTACGGTTTCCAAACTTTTGTGAATTAATATTTCAATATTATTTTGTGTATTCTAAGCTAGTAATTTTTAATAAGCTTTTATATACTTTTTCTTGATGAAATGCACTAGTTCTATGAATCGCTAAAAAGGCTTTTGGTCAAGCATAGTACGATCCTTTAGCAATTAGTTTCGGCTACAGTTATATTTTTAAAAATGAATGTAAAGCGAATAATAGTATAATGAAAATTTGTAGAGCTATTTGAAGGATCTGTGGATGAATTAAATTTAGAAACTGTAATTTAAGTTAAAGCTAGCTTAGGAGTAATTTTCATGTAAACGTGATCCTATAGGCCTCAACAAAGGTGGAACAATGGGCAAATCGAGGAAGTTTTATTGCGTATTCCCTTTAAGTATTCTGAGAGCTTATAAGGTTCTGCGAAAGGGCTTGTTCCATATAACTTTCAGTTGATATGCGTAGAAGTATTTTATCTCGTTAAAAACTAAAACTGCGTTCTATCGACGAGTGTGCATGAGAGTATTAATGGAAATAGAAGAAAGGAAAAGAGTTTGCCACATTCCTAATAATTAAACTCCTATAAATTATACCAAGCAAAATAAACTGCCTTCCTTTAATAATATGTACAAAACTTATAAATACTGTAGTATGTTATACATTGCCTGCATAATAATATCATTTTTGTATTGCCATTTAGTAAGATTATATTTTATAGTCATTGTTGGTTTTAAGTAGACGAATTGGTCTACAAGTAAGCTATCATGTATATTTTGTATGTATGTTATTATAATTAAAAATAAATATTTTTTTTATTGATTACTAAATAAATACATGAAAATAAATATGTAAATATATTAGATAAATGTATATAATACACAGTCTTTTATTAAATCGCTTCAAATAGCTACAGTGGACAGTTAAGGTTGCAATAATAGGAAATTTTACATTTTTATGTAAAACATTTTTCAGTTCTATTAATATAACAAAGTGAAACATAGCAACATCTGCTCAGTGCCAGCTTGTAAGCGTTCGCGTCAGCTTGATATATTGAAAACTAAAAATGTTAGCATTTTAAATAACGGGAAATATATATTTTTTTCAAAATAAATGTCTCGTGCTTTATGTTTAGGAGAGTAACGTTTTGACATACAAAAATGGATTTCCAATATGTTTTTGCCTATAAAACTTACAAAACTAATCTAAAATTAAAATAAAAAATCTGTCGTAGAAAAAAGAACAGTTTCTAAAATAGACCTGTCTGTTAGTTAACTTATATATATTTTAAAAGACGAATGGAAAATGTTCCAAAAACAATAAGTAAATGTTTATTCCACAGAATAATAATAGAACCTAATTTTTTCTCCATAACAAAAAGTATCATATAAAAAAATAATCAACAAGGGAATGTAAATTGTACAAAATTCCAGTATTTCACCAACACACTGATTTCCCTCCCCATTCGTCGAGTTCGTTTCATTCTCGCCGGGCTGTCGTATAGAATACTTACCAAATAATGACGTCATCTGTTAAAGTAAATAGAAAACGAACTGAATCCATCCGGGATTCACAGTACACCGCTTTCTATAAACCTTCTGAAAATAAATATTACACAAAACGTCGTATGCACATATCGCCTCAGTTCGAAAAACTATCCAACATATTGCGTATAAGGTTCATTTTTGTTTACAACAATATTGGATATATGCGTGTTAATTTGTATAATGTATGCGTTACTTCAGAGCTTTATTACAATTTAAGCGATGTAACAAATTGTGAAACGTGCTAACGTGAATTCCGCACACGTTGGTACTTTGTTTGCTACCTTCTTTTATCCTCACCAACTTTCCTAATATGTTGCTCATCCCTTTATGTAGGGCACTTTCGAAAATAAACTGTATCTCTGTTGACATTTTTTTCTTTTGATTATTCAATATATCTCAGACTGAAGTCAATATATCCAGTTAACGGTATTACGATACTATCTTCCTTGAAGCAAGTTTATTGTATACATAAATATGGTATATGAAAGTATATAAAGATTCCGTTGGAAACGACCGCACTACCTCTCAATGCTGCACAAAATTATACGAATCGGTAGCCTATCAAAGAACACAAAGCTATACTGATATTATATTATATACATATGTATATACAAATATAAATAGTCCTGTTATTAAAAAATATGACTTTGATATAAGCATTTTAATCCTAGCAAACAATCATCTATTTACAAAAGCTGTATAGACGGGCGAACTAAATTTTGATTACTCAGCGGTTCAATTAAGCCCAACGGCCTATTTAGGCATGAAAGAAAACCTCGTTACAACCCCGAGCCCGTAATAAACGTTTAATATTCCATCACAGAGCTCACTGAACCGTTACGAAGCAGCCAAGATGCAGAATCCTTTGGGATAAGTATTAGAAAAATATAAGAGACTGATAACGTCTATCCTCTGAAAATTTTAAGCCCCAAGAGTTTTACGGTATTTTAACAAATTTAACGAGCGTATTTACTTGAATGCACAGTTATAAGGATGCGTGATATAAAATATTCAAGTACTCGATGTGAAGATATTTTTCTTTCTTCTTTTAAGTATTGAAAGTATTGTCATACTTTAGTAACTTGTGTTATTTCGATTGATATTAGATATATCTTATTATTTTGTAAAATTGTATAGCTCAATTGGTGGATTTCTCCCTAATACCAGATTATTCTATTTGACAGTGCAGCCTTCGTTGAAAGATTTTCCGGACAGATTCTACTTGATGTTTTTCAAGAAATGTGCGTTTCTCAAATTGCTTACAATCACATAAGCTATAGGCCCGGTTTGGTTTTTTCAACATAAGTAAATAATCTTGTGTGCAGAGTACACGTCTGGGGAAGCGATACTTCTCTGGCAAGAATACAGAAAAACTGTGAAATTTTCTAATGAACAATCACAGATGTAATCCAAAATCGTGACGATCTCTCAGCGTAAATGTAAAGGTATCGTCGTGACAGAATCTTGAAATTTCACTCTCAATGTGCCTTAAGAACTTTCTCTTTAAAATAGTCACGTTATATAGCCTTTAGTATGGTTTCCAATGACACTTGTAATATTTAAGACGTTCATAATGGTTTCTTAATTAAATTGATTAGATAGAAGCTTTTGTATTTGTATAACGTATTCTTTTAACATGTAAATCATCTATACTAGTAATATTGACTGAATTCGATCGTAATATTGAATGAAAAAGTTACGCATTTGGTAACTTAAAGTAGAATATTGGAAATGAAATTCAAACCAGTATATAATAAAATTTCTATAACGTTTTTCACTATTTTCTTTTCCAGGAAATATATTTTCCCTCTTTGTGTATTTTACTAGTAGAATGGTATATTTATAGATTGAGTATATTTTTATTATCATCAACTAAGTATTGCTATCTTGGTTTAACTTTAGTTTTTAATGTACCAGTTTGTTGACCGTCATCATATATTACACGTCTTATATTTTTATACTTTAACAATATAATGTTATTATAATTAAAAGTATTTATTTATTTTCAAAACATTTATACGTACCCTACTTTTTATAACGCCGCGCTAGTACAATAAATACTAGACTACGAAAACTTCGCCTTACACGCGCCAAAAACAGTAGCAGAAAAGTCCACACAGTAATTATCGCGAGTTTTGAACGAGATACTTTAAAGAGAAAAATTGTTGCCATTTACAAAAAAAAAACATTTAAACAAATTGCATACTGAATAGAGAAATTTAAATGGGAATGCCTCTCACAGCAAGTAACGGTAGTTATTCAGAGCCATTCAGAATGACCGTTGGTCAGTGTGTCGGTGACAGAACAGTGTCAAATGTGTTGCCATTATATTTTTCCAGTGTCACACGCACTGCATTAAAAGTAACGCTGACGTGAAATGTTTTATTCTATTTTACAAACGGTTTACAAATTGAGCGACTGTGAAATATTGAAGAGAATTTTTCAGATTAAAATTTTTATTTCGTTTTTAAAACTTTTGTTGGACTACTACTGTGAAAATTTAAAGAAACATTAGGAAATTCATTCATATTTTAATGTCATACGTAAAAAACGCATATAGTTGTAGCCTACAACATTTCAATTCATAAACAAAATTTTTTCAAATGAGTTGTCGTTTTTACTAAGCAAATAGACGTAAAAAATGGCAAGCTTAAACAGTATGTAAAATGTTGCCTGTGTAACTCTCTGTTGTTTTGTAACTTTCAAGGGAATTGGTCACTTTGGTTGCAATTTTTGCTTAAAAGTGCCTTTGGAGCGGAGGTGGTTCTTAGCTATACGATCTGTTAGGACATTTGATTATGTGAGTAACTTACAATTTTTCATATTGTATATCAATAGACTACTTAAGTCGTAATACAAAGTTCGAAACTTAATACAAAATATATAAAGTAGATTATAAAAGTCGAAAAGATAGTATCAAATAACTTATGTATTTCTCCTACATAACGACAGAACATGTGGCAGGCTGAGTAACAATAAGTAGTGTAAAATTATGTTCCTAAATAAGATTACTTGCTTATCACAAGTTCAGTGAGAAAATTCACGTTAAAAATAAAAGTAAAGTCTATACAAGTTATAATAAATAAAGTACATATCGGATTTCGTAAGACAAAATTAAAAGTTCTGACATTTCGAAGAGGCTACAACTTGTCGATAGCCTGGTTGTCAAACTTTTGAACATTTCGATGGAAAAAAGTTTTAGCGAAATCGAAGTTTCGTTTTCTTACAAAGGTAAATGATAAAATAATTACCATTATTTTTTATAATAGACACGCGCACTTAAACGTAAGACACACTCGATGAAAGTTTTATTAAAATATCTTCTTTTAATTTTTCTTCCACTTAAAAGCAATTTAATAATTAATTATAAAATAGTAGATGGGATTTGAAAGCTCAGTCAGGTGTATTACAAAAATATTAAGCTCTTACAAGAGGGTAGCATTCTACCGGTTTTACGCCTGAAAAGGGTGTTTTTCCGAATGGCGATCAGAGTTATATAAGAAAACTAGCTGACCAAGCGAACCTTGTTCCGCCTTATAGCGTTATCAAGGAGATTTTTGATTTTATTAAGTTAATTTGTTTATTAAGATATTAAATATAAAAAAGATGAAATATCTTTTTAATAAGTATTCTATAATCATCTCCTGGTCCTAGGCTACATCTCCACCAAAATACAGCCAAATCGGTTCAGCCGTTCTTGAGTTATAAAAAGTGTCACCAACGCGACTTTCTTTTATAAAAATAAATGGTGAGAGATGAAATACGAACGATAATTAACGTTGTTTCATTTTGATGCAACAATCAGGACTAGATTAATATTGATTTATAAGATTTGTTAACATAGTTTATAATTATAATTGGATCTACTAAAAGTCTATCAAATATTCAAAGTAAAGTAAAACCGATACGAATTAAATAAAAGTTGGTGGTGGATAAGGAGAATAATAATGACTACCATACAAGAATTGAGTAGGTGATTTGTTACATGAATCTATATAATAAAAACATAACAACGAACCATCTTGTCATGTATTTTGAATATAGTTCTGTCGAAGTTAATAGAAGGTTAAAAGTATGCGCATAAATTCTCCCTACAGTAATACATAAACAATAAAAAGCTGAATAAATAAAAATTCTATTTCAAGTAAGAGGACTAAAACAATAAATGTTATCCCATAAAACACCGTTTACTGTCCTTGCGATGTCCTCTGCTCCTTCATACAATATTTACGCGCTAAAAACATAGCACAAACATAATAGTTTGCAAAAAGATGTTTTTCGGCGTTTACATATCTCGTAAGTCCATTTGGCAGATTAAACATAAAACTTTAAAAAATACGATTATCTACTTAAATTTGATTCATCACAAACAGACTATTATGGTATTCATTTAAATATTAGAAGTGCCTAGTAAATGCTAGTCCTATATAAGTCTAAAATTTAGATTAACTTATTTGTGAATGGATTTCGTCGTGTTAATATTAATGTCGCCGAGGTTTCTATTTAAGGTTTGAAGCAGTATGTCAACTCTTTTGAAATTTCAAAGGTGACACAGCAAGTGATGAACTTTAAGTACGGTGTTATAGAATAAAGTTTTACAAAATGTAATAAACAAGCTCTTGATTTTTCAAGGCGAGTGTCATCTCAAAAGGTTGAGTAAAAATTATATAAAAATATTTCGAAATCCTGTTTATTTTTAATGGGCTTTTATTTTTTATAATAAAAATTATTTTCTTAAATATAAATATTATATATTATTACGCTTTCTTTGTCTCTATATTATATTACACATTTTTTTAACATACTATTTTCATTATACTATATTTGTACAATGTACAGCAAAGCTGAACTACATTTTCCTTTTTACTACTTTTAAATTATTTACCATTTTATCAAGGGCTGCTAGAGCAATATTGGATATATGTTAAATATACGCTGTGTCATTATTATTTACTTCCTCATCGGGATCGGCATTGTTTATGATAAACTGAAGTGCCTTTAACTTATTTAGAAAAGTAGCGTCAAATAGCGTATTATGATTAAAATTTTAAAATGTTGTATCTTAGATGTCGAATCGTATATGAAAAGGTTAGAACGTCATTAAACAATAATTATTGTAATATGGCTACATTCTTAAGGTTGGCAACGCGTTTCCTAGATCTAATGGTCTTGGTGGTGTCCATGGGCGACACGAATCGCTTACTACCTTGAACTGTATGCTCGTTTGCCTTCTTATTCTATAAAGAAAATTAAAAAAACGAAATATAGTTTAAAAATTTGCAAACTTTTCAGACAGTACTGAAAGACGCCAGCTGTCTCTTTAAATTAAGGTTTTTACTGACTTGTTATCCCGCCTTGGTACAGGAACGTGAGCAGTATGTATGAGGGAAGGATATTGAAGCATTTCATTAACATTTCTTTTATAGGGGCTGAAAACCTGGCCGTTAATGAAAAAAAGCAAGAAAATATACATTTTTAAATTTATACTAAGTATATTTTTTTATGAAATATAATATTATTGTCTCCTAAGTTTATTTATGTATGTTTTTGTATAATAAATTATGTTGGTCACCGCCGGAGGTCCCAAAAAAACTCAAGTTCTTTTCTTAAATTAATATAATTATAAAATTAAATTACAATATTGAAGCGCGATGCTTACAATACTGGCTTCAGCTAAGTCTTAATTACGACTCATTTTATATTCTTAAAATTAAACATAATACTGCACACCGTTCTCGCATTACGTCTGGTCAGCGTATTCGGCCAGGGCTGCCACATAACGGATCCTCAGGGCTGGCACGTTTCTGACCAGACATATTAGTGTGCACTACGTAACAAATATGTAAACAGAAGTAGAGAAACATCAACAGCGACTTTGTTTCATACTATTTAGAGTTTTTAAAATGTCTAGTTCATTAAAGCAAGGGAATAAAGCAAGATAGGTCAAAGTATACGTATGCAAACATAAGATATGTAGAATCATATTACCCGTACAAGTACCATCCATACTGTTTGCTTAGGACCTCATTTCATTATTCAGTAAGTACGTCGACCTTTGTTAAAAATCATACATTATGTAAGATTTTTTGCCGTTTACTTCATTTATTTGTATCACGATGTTAAATACAGATCTATATTATTTTTAGCGAAATTCAATTATTTTCAAACAATTTAATTACTATTCCGTAAATTAGAGAAAAAAATAATATATTTAAATATCTGTTGTTTAATTATATATTGTTATTTATCATTAATTTAATTATTAAGTAGTGGTTCAAATGAATTTCAGCAGATGTTGTAGGTCGGTATAGTCAGTTAAAGTATTCAGTAAAAATGGAAAAAACATGAATTGAGATGTTTTGATAGAAAACAATCCGCTTTTTCGATGTGAAAGATTTATTTCGTTCACTAGACCCGGTATCTTTATAAAAATATAAAGAAGATTACTGGGATTGGGCTGTCAGAGATTGATATATATCTTTTAAGTCTCATTTATGTTATATTACATTTCAATTCCCCGTGAATTCTTTTTTAACACACATGATGATATGTCTAAAACTTTAGGTCTCTTATCATTACTTCTTAATGCACTTGGAGTCCTTTTTTAACCATCTTTCTTTGATCATACAGAGTTAAAGTTTTTCTCACTATATTATTTTAATTGTCGATCAATAAATTTTAGATTGACGTATTCTTAAGCCCTACCTATAGTAATCACTAACTACTTGTTTGTCAAGCTAGTTTAAAACACGAAATGGTCAGAATTATTTTTCTTTTATTAAAGCCGCAGAAAGCGCTCACGTCTAACTGAAATACTTTAGTCTCGTGTTAAACGCGGGCTTACGCTGAAATTCGTGAGAATTTGCGTTCTGCAACAACACACCCGTTTGTTCACAGCGGAATGTTCGCCTGTTTTTGCTTTGTCCGCTGGTAAATTAGCTATCTCACTGTGTATAACTTTTATATATTCTAGCCACATACACTTCAGTTAGCAACGCAGTGTATTTCATTGCGACACATTTCTACTTGTCATCCAAAACTGAATTCCTATTAAACTCCACTTTTAGAGTATTTCGTACTGTTAAAGCAAATTTTCGCATCCCAGATTTTTAACAATTTAAAAATTCTCTAGCTAATCTGCCTGTTTCAAAATAGAAAGCCATTAAAAAATTCTACTGTAATCGATGGTAGATTTATTGACATAAAAAAGATACTCTTGAAAATACTCTTCATTTTTTATTATAAATGTACAGGATCTAAGAATAATTGACTTAGTTCAATTGGTATTTTAACTTGCTGATCCGGAGCATGCCACGAACTTAAACCTGACTAACTTTATGGATACGGAGCACACAATCCATTCTACAAGTTACGATTGATTGTACAAACTCGACGTCGTGGTAGGGCTAGCGCTTATGTTTTTTTTTCCGAAAACAACAGGCAAGATTTGTTACTGTTTAAATGATAGACATATAGTACATGTTATTGCTGCTTGTTAGATAAAGATGGGTAAGTAGTCTAAGTACACAAATTTTACTACCAAATTTTGATGCTCATGATTACAGATTTGTTTTATTTTTAAAATAAAGCATTATTCAGAAAGAAGATACCTAATTATGAATAAGAAAAAAATCATCTACCAATTTTTCTTTTACTCTTTTGTCCGTTTGTCAGGTTTCAATGATAAATCTTATAAGATCGAATATCAAAATCTCGAAAATGATTTGGCAAATATTTATATATCTCTTGTTGATCCATAAAATTTATCTGATTCATCTTAATACCTCTGACTAATACTTTATTTATCGCAGCCCTAAAGCGGATTGGCTTATTCGTCTTACAACGTCTTACATCGAGAAAATGTTCCTCAGCTTATCTGAATATCGGTTGATCTATATTTGTTATTAATTGTTTGTTTTTTGAGCTTTAATCTTCTTCAAACTTTGATATGTATTCGGAGCCTTCGATGTGTTAAAATTGAGTTCTTACAAGTAATTTCAGTTGGTTAGCCACTTACAGTAAAAGATGTTAGACATTTTTGTAAAACTACTGATGCCCACAGATTTTGCATACCAAGATAACTTATCTTGAGTACATTATATTGTATTCTTAAATAGTTTATTTTATCTAATTTTGATCTATGTCATAAATTTTGCCATATAAAATATATGACATAATTCATCAGTTCAATAAATAATTAAAGTTTACTAATGGCCAATATCAACTATAAATACACAGAAGTACGCAGAAAGCGTTCAGCTCTAGTTCAGTATCCAATGTTGAGAAGTTTTCTACACAAATTTCCATATATTATTTTACAGCTTCTAAATGAATTGCTACAATAGAATGGAAACTACATCTATTTTTAGTGCACAATGTTCGTCTCTACCAAAATTCATAACAAGTGACTTTCACATTAATATTAGAGATTATTTTTATTTATAGTCTGGTATATTTCTTTGCCCAAAGTACTTATCTCATATTGAATAATTGATAACACCTTCGGGCATCTCCACTGCTTAGTTGATCATTCATTTTCATTTCCCCATATCACGGAGCAAGTGATGTTTTCAAAGCCGATATTATCACGGAGTACATTCGGTCACCCACATGCAGACTATAAAATTCCTTTTCCACGCTTGAAAACGGCATCATAAATATGTATAGTGGAAATCAAGCATGCGTCTCGTATAAAACTACGCCGAAAATGCGATCTCGAGAGACCCCGAGTTCACGAGGGAATCAAATTACGCTGGATACGACGAAGGCTTCGCATAAAATATCATTAATTTTTCTCTTCGAAAACAGTATTTGTTTACTAGATATTTGAACAATAGAATGTATCAGATACTGTAATGTTTGTTATTTTGGATATTGGAAAATTATTTTTAACACACTTTTATTGGCTTCATATTAACAACATGAATAGTAAACAATGCTTACAAGTTCAATTGGAAGACGTCGCGACAAAAAGTTCCTTTGCATGTTTGAATATAGAAATAAGCCGATTTTGAAGTGATTTCTTTGGTGGAAAGTGGTATTTTTATATAGGGAGTTACTTAAAAACGTTATTTTTTATTCTACTTGCAAAATGGAATCTAAATTAATTTTGTATAATTTCACTAGATGACAAAGGTTTTTGTCCTTTAAATATAGTTTATAGAATTGGCATTAAAATATATCTGTATCAGATTTTGAACATATTGTACTCAGCAGTAAAATTATAATATAATATAGTTTTAGAATTACATGTCCTTGGGGAACTCTTTGTACTGCGATTAGAGTTAAACACATTATTAACAGGCGGGCCATTAACGTAAATACATTTATTTTATATATATTATTTAATCGTAATAGGCAAGTCATTGCTTATATTTTATATTCAAGTTGGCTTTGGACTATGGTTTTAGTGGCGTCAAACATTAATATAATTAGTCGGTTTTTACCCCTATCTTTACAAAACCGTTTAGACTAAATTTGACACAGTTATTAAATAAAATATAAAAATGTAAGAAAATGATAATAGATCAATTTAATTTTCTTATTGACGATTCTTTAAAGTTCTTTTTAATATAGTAAGTAGCTCGCCATTTATTTGAAAACTAAACGAGATTCAAGATTTTGAATACACCAATTTAACGTCGTATTTCCCTTATTAGGATTCTACTACAACTACATCTAAAATGTAAACACTTCTGGTATAGAAGCCTGACAGCTTTTCCACGTAGAATGGCTACGCTGAGCATTGCTGAGAGCTGTAGGGTCACTAAAGCGTTTTACCAAGACCTTTGAAGCGGTTCTTTGGCAGTAACACCTCTTAGGCCTTGTAAACCTGAAATGTTGATGAAGATTACAATATCTTTTGCTTTTAGTGTAACAGCTAAATGAAATCCGCTGAATCCTTCGCTTTTATAAATTTAATCAAATAATAAATCTTCAGGAGAAGAATACAATGCAAACGCTATTTCATTATACGGAATTACTTATGCAAGGCAACCGTGTTTATTTATGCCTGTTATCTATAAGACACATATATCTTTGCACACTCTTAAGAAGAAAATAAAGGAGCAAACATACATTGGAAGTGCTTCACAGCAATTACTTAACATTTGATGACTTCTGAGAATTAAGTAGCGAAAATAATTGTTAGTTACAATTAACACAAATATAGCTCTTTATATAAAATAGACATCAATTCTGATCTTTAAAATTTTAGTCACTATAGGAATTTTATATAAACATATAGATAAAAAATATTATAACAGATGTAGAGTATGATTAGTTTTAAAATCGATTTTGAATTCAGAAATACAACAATTATTGTAAATAATATCTGATTCATTAATAAAGTATTTGAAGTATCTTTTAGACATATAAATTAAATAATTTTGTATGAAAATTCATATAAGGTTTTATTGACTGTTTGTCAAAGATTAATTTTATTTATCAGCAAAAGTATAGAGGTTAATCTTAAGACATTTCCAGAGCTATATATCTAGTACGTTCGCCTCTCGCGAAGTTTATTTGTCCATATTTGCATAGAAACGTTTTTGTGGGCGGTATGTGTGTTCTGTGAAAAGGTGAGGTGGATAACTGTAGGATTCTTTTAATATAATAGAATTTACTTCGAAGTCGATTTTCTTTTAAGAAAAGTATTTTAAGTCAAGTTTGAATATTTTTTTTCTAATGAAAGAACGTTACAGAAAAATGATTGTGACGTGATGCTTAACGAGGTTAAAATATTTAAATAATTAATTTTAATCTAAGTAATTATCTACATATCCTATCCAATTATAAGGAAAATTATCAGATAAATGATTAGCTTCTGTCTTTAGCTTTATAATATTAAGTATAGATGTAATTGATAGCGCTAAGAAACACAGTCATAATATAATAAGCAAATATTAAATATGCGACCCTTGAGCCTATATTGCGTTTAAATTTCTACTTAAGCATAAGCAGAGACTTCGCTCATGTTCATGTTGATTTATTAAACAATTCTTATCGGCAATCCATACGAAAGAAAATATTTATTTCAGCCTTGTGGTATTTTGATTATTGTGGGACCTAACAATTAATGGATGATTAATAGGTCTATTAATTGGTAGGTTTGAAGACTAAATGATTTCTATATCAACATCTACCCAAAATTCATCACAATAAATACGAAATTTTACACGTAAACCGTAACAAACAAACATTTACATTTGGACAATTAATCTAAAAATGGTTTGCTTCTAATTCCTATTGTCTCTAAACGGGAAATAGAGCTTTAACCAAAAGTTATAAACAAAATAGTTTTAATTAAACCTAGAGTTATTAAAGTCCAGGTGTAGAAACCGGCAGTGAGATGTAATAAGGCCTCCTTGTAATTTTATTTACACTTGAAATCCGTTGTCAGGCGTACATAGTACAAAAACATTAGGTATGCTGAAACCTAAGAGAAGCCTCGACTTCGGGGATTTATATCTGGTAACTTAACTAATTAATTTCCGTAGTACCAATTATATAATTTAAAAAAAGAAGTTGTAAAACAATTTTGAAAAGTTAATTAAACTTTTAATTCACGACGCGTTAAAATTGACTAACTGAACTTGCGCTACAGTCAATATTTACATATACCGTATATTATTGTGCCATATTCAGGTCTCCGAGGCCCTTTCTTGTACTGTAATCCCTTGAAAATTAATTACACTTTACAGCCAGTGCCTTCGTATACTTATTACGTAAATTGTTCTACCTTCGCCGAGCTTAGCCTGTATAAAGTTAATAATATATACCTATCTATTTGTATAACATATACTTTAATATTGGTGTATTTCTGTAAAATGAACGAAGGTACATATAAAAACGGTGAAATCGTAAAAACATGCCGAATAAACAGGCAATTCAATTTCTCGGTAAAGTTTCAAAACAGCAACAAATATGGCAATAGTGAAGCGGTTAAAGTTTTAATAATTCAAGTGATTTGATGTAATTTTGCGGAGAAACCACTCGAGTATACTTAGGTGCCCGATTCTGGTACTTTCGTTAAGGTTTGCACATTTGGGACAGTAAATGTAAATAACACGTTCAAATTCTTTATTCGTGACACACTATAATACACTCCGATATTGCATGAGTGTATGTACTAAAAAAATGAGAGCTTAAAGGTTATATGATGGTAATTTTCTCATTTTTTTATTACGAACATTCAAGACCAACAATAAATCGTACGTCGAGCTTTGAGCTTTATGTTTTTAATTATAATACATAATATTATTGTAAATAATTATATTATAACTTCACATACTTCCAATAAGTCATTAAATAAATAGGTAAATCAATGTTTTTTTAATAGTCAGAACTAAAATGTCAGTATCAAGAATCACAAATCTCAGAGGGCTTTAGACATACATTCTAAGAAGCTTCCGTTCTTGAAAGGGTATGTGGTCAGACGTATCCCCAACATGCCTTAAGAACTAATTTGTTAAATATTTATAGGCTTGAAGTAAGACGGTATGTTAGCAACCACAGGTCCCTTCTCATTAAAATTTAACTCTTTGTAATGGACCGCTTTGACTTAAGACGTTTAATAATGCAAGTATTGAGAGACGGAGGTAAAGTGAATATATTTAGACTATATTTTAGTAAATTAAAATCAACTATGTTTTTTTAAATGCTAACATTAACTTCATTTCTAAAAGTCCATTTTAGGTTCTCATCATTTGTTGTATCATTTTTATTTTAATCTACCTAAATTATATAAACACGAAATCAAAAAACTGACAAAAGTGAAATGAGAAGTTAAAATTAAAAGCGACATTTAAATTTCAAAAGTTGATATGATTTTTAATTTACTCTTCGAAAGTTTTAGCGCACGAATACGATGTATAGAGTATAAGTTTCAACATTACTCATTAAAAATCAGGAATAGTCTCAATGACGTTACAAAGTTTTCAACATCTGTCCCAAAAAGTGGCGTTCTACAAAAAAGTTAATTAATTACGTATGCAAATCGAGGAAAAAGTCAGTCAGTTACGGAGATAATGAGATTGCGAGTCACGTAGACTTGTGATTAAATCATTGCGAAGGAGAAAATTTTAGTGAATATTTTGACGGTTTTCACTAATTTTTTAAGTTCAATGTCAATACAGTCGGAAACTTTACAATGATAGAGAATATTTCAACATTGCAGTACGATTATTGTTTAAACCTTATAGGGCAGTATTTGCGTCTTGAAACAGGTAAGGGCTTAACTTCCTAAAATTCAAAAGGACCTGTTCCTATTATACACTATTCCATTCAACGCAGCATTTCAGTATATAAGTAATCATTACCAAAAATTGTCTGTTTGTTTAAACGTAAGCCCAAGAGGAATGACATCGTCCAACCGTCTGGAAAATCGCTGCAGATTCATGCGTTTCTTTTCATTTACTACGGATGCACGTCTCGTTTTTCATGTAAGAGTATATGCTGGTGCGGAGACCACGCTCGTTACACGTCATTAAGCGATACTTTGCAGCAGACGGCCCTTGAGACCGCCTACACCCCCCGCTCTCCACTATCGGCACTGATCTTTGTACAACTGGATGTGAAAAAGCTTTCAACTACTTTCTTTAAATACAATTTTCTTTACTAGGTAAAAATATAGCCGATAATTAAAAAGCCAGAAATGAGTCTTTTAGACTTGTTTTCTTGAAGGTCTATAGGATACGGTTGTCATCTACCGTCAAGTGTCGTAAGTTCCTTAGAAAAATGTATAAAAATGATATAACCTGATTTTATCCCCTCATAACCTCCAACAAAAACATATAATATTGTCGGGAGCTTAATTTTTGTTATATTAATATTTAAAAAACGGTTAATTCTCTACAAAGTATCAAATATTAAAAAGAGGTATTAACGCGATAAAAAATATGTTATTTTATAATATTATATAAAGAAACATTTATAAATATGACTCAAAAAATATTCTTGAGATTGGGACGTGGAGGCAATCAGAAACGTTACCATCAAAGATCTGATACAACTAAAATTATATAACGACACAGTTACCAGATCTAGTTTTCTATATCTGAGTGTCGCAGCTAACGCGATTTTTGTCAGACTACCAAACGCATGCTACATTTAATAAAATTTCGCTTGAAGCACATTTCAACGAATACCGTGTCGCTACTCGCTACTTATTAATTAACAGGGCTTAATTTATTGAGATCAGGATGAGTACTTAAAAGAATTCATTAAAATTTTCATTTAAATGTTCGTTTTTTTTCCAACTTTTACAGATTGTTTATTATGGCTGCATACTTTGAGGGATTTTATTAATTTGTTTTCTTTCTGTGCATAGTTCAAACATAGATATTTAGTAATAAGTAACTGATTATTTTATTCCAAAATTTTACTTATAAATTAATAGCTATCTTCAACATTATATTGTTGAAAGTTCCCAAGTCACCGGTTCCATAAATCGAATTATATGGACAGAATATATTATGCAAACTTCTTTAGTTTTTTCAAAACAAAATGCATCATTAGCAAAATTCTACTCATACTTCATAAGATAAGAAAATAACAGCAACCGCGGGCGTAGTTACAGGGTGTTATAAAATATCTCGCCTTCTAAAAATGCAAAGAAATTAGTTTCTACTGCCGCTAAATGGACGTGTGAAATTTACTGAGCTATTAAAGCTGTATAATTTCGCGTTTACGATCTTCATAATTAACGGTACAAATTAAGTCGGGGAATATTTTTCAGGTGAATTGCACTTTCATGGCTCCTTGGGGAAACGACAAAATTCTAACCTGATATTATAATGCGTAAGAGTGCTTGTTAATCTGAAAAATTACAATATGCTTTGTTCCCGGGCTCTCATAAATTCCTTATGTTTGAAGCTAGCATACCAACTTTAGCTGATACTGCTATATGTTCAGTGATGTGGGACGGCCACACCTAAACTAGTCTCTCTTACACATAAAATTATGTATTTGTATTAGTTTCTTTGTAAAGATCAGCAATTTGGAACAATCTACTGTATAATTTTACATGACGTCTTTTTCTTTGTTTTACAAGAAATATTTTTGGAATATATAAATTTTATATATAATATTAATCTATAATAATAGACGTTTCACACACTCCGGTAATATCGATGGTAATAAAATTTTCCAAGTTACAATGAGAAGGAAAGTCGTATGTACCTAACAGAATATTACAAACCTCGAACAACACAACATGAAACAATAAATATCAAAGTTATATTCTATTAGTAGTTACAATGTTCCCAAGTAGCACTCGATAAGCATTAACGTTGAAACAGAACCGCAAGGCGCTCCAGTCTTACAACTTTGTAACTTTGTCATTGCAACTCCTAAATTAATATGAATCTCTAATTTGAGCGTCACACGTGTTGCTCAACTTTGCAGACTACTCCAAATAGGATAAACATGTGCGAGCAACGGGCTTTATAGTGTACATACAGGTTAATATTCGGAGCGGTAAAGTAACTCAGTGATTTATGATGTTCTCCTCAGTTATCTTTTTTTTTATGCAATAGGAAGGCAAACGAACATTAAGTTCACATATATTAAGCGTTTTCTGTCGAACATGGATATCTCCAGGATCAGTAGATCTAGAAGACGCACTGCCAACCTAAGGGCTTATTTTATTTTTATTTCGAGTATTCGGAAATTCATAGACTGAAATCGAAACGCGTATACCATTTCACAACTTTTCCATCTATGGTCGGTGATACGTGACCCGGACGGAGCTTATAAATTATTAAGAGTTCCTCCCACCACATTTAATACTCAAAATGCCTGTGTTTTAGACACTCGTCCGACCACAGGCAACCTGTTCCCGAGGCAGAACACAAACGTATTTTGAAATGCAACTGCGTTCCGATCGGGACTCGAACTCAGTGTCTGGCGTCGCGGTTGCTTTACCTAACCGCTAGCCTACAGAGTCCTCAAATCTATTTAAACTCCAATGTTATTCTTGCGTGCTGCTTTCCTATTATTCCAAAATTATAGATTTAACTGAATTAATTTTTTTTAATGTATTTTGACATTAAAAGGTAGTATTTCAATACTTTGGTAATGAAATACAATTTGATAATTGGTGGCTGCATTGCTTCGTGTAACAAAATCCAGATCATAAAACGAACACGCGTTAAAAGATGTTTGATCTCAAATGAATTCATCTATAGATACAAATAATATCATACTTATATAGTAATTATAATCAAGTTCTATATTGAAATAGATTCTAAAATGTTTAATTTTGGTTATCTCTGTATTA
>JAOSYY010000013.1:1363438-1383890 GCA_025727935.1 Hebomoia glaucippe | reverse complement strand
ATTGCAACTCCTAAATTAATATGAATCTCTAATTTGAGCGTCACACGTGTTGCTCAACTTTGCAGACTACTCCAAATTGGATAAACATGTGCGAGCAACGGGCTTTACAGTGTACATACAGGTTAATATTCAGAGCGGTAAAGTAACTCAGTGATTTATGATGTTCTCTTCAGTTACCTTTTTTTTTATGCAATAGGAAGGCAAACGAGCATTAAGTTCACATATATTAAGCGTTTTCTGTCGAACATGGATACCTCCAAGATCAGTCTGTCAATCTGGTCTGGAATATGCGTTGCCAACCGTGAGGCCTTATTTTTATTTCGAGTATTCGGAAATTTATAGACAGAAATCGAAACGCGCATTGCACTTCACGATTTTTCCATCTATAGACGGTGGTACGTAACCCGGACGGAATTTATAAATTACTAAGAGTTCCTCCCATCACATTTAATACTAGAAATGCCTGTGTTTTTGACACTCGTCCGGCCACAGGCAGCCTGTACCCGAGGCAAAACACATATTACATATTTTTAAATGCAACTGCGTTCCGACCGGGACTCGAACCCAGAGCTGTGGCGTCGAGGTTGCTTTACCTAACCGCTAGGCTACAGAGGCCTCAAATCTATTAGAACTCCAATGTTATTCTTGCGTGTTGCTTCCCTATTATTTCAAAATAAGAGCTTTTTCTGAATTTACATTTTTTTAATGTATCTTGACATTAAAAGGTAGTAGTCAATACTTTGGTAATTAAATGTACTAAATACAATTTTATAATTGGTGGCTGTATTTCTTCGTGTAACAAAATCCAGATCATAAAACGAACACGCGTTAAAAGATGTTTGATCTCAAATGAATACATCTTTAGATACAAATAATATCGTACTTATATAGTAATTATAATCAAGTTCTATATTGAAATAGATTCTAAAATGTTTAATTTTGGTTATCTCTGTATTATGAACTTAACATTAAGTTTTCTTTTTACAACATGCTCTACACCTGTCCTTCCTGAACCTAATAATACTACCCAAAATAACAATAAAAAATTATTAAAAATGCTATTTAAAAAGTATTTTTTAAAATTTCGGACGTTTATTGATCACTTGGAGTGCCGTATAACACGCTATTTCAGGAACGCTTAATGTTTTTCCGTATGCTGCGCCTTCAAATGAACAGACCTTATGGTAATGATAAAGGCTTCTGTTATTAGCTTCAGCCCCATTGTATGAGGGAAAATGGATAATATCCGTATTCTCTTCGTCTGATTATTCGTTAGTATTCATTGTAGGTATAATATAACAATACTACGAGGTGCTTCAAAAGGGTATAAAAATATAATCTAGTTGAAGCTAGTATCTTTTTAAACATAGGTATATTCTAGTTTGCGAACAAATATAATTATATAGTAATTTTATATTTGGGAATTCAAGATACCTTAATTAGATTTCATTAAGCTAAATACAAAAGTAAAGCAGTATGCAAATAAGAAAACAATATAAAAGAAATATTGAGACAACATATTGACAAAACGTACGAAATATATAAAATATAAGCAAATCTTAATAGCCTAAAAGAGAAAGATTATTTCAACATACAACTCAACAAACAGCAACAAACAAAATAAAGATGTTAATATACCTAGTATCATATTTGATTGGGCTATAAAAAATCATATTAGCGTAATTCATAAAAACAAAATCTCGTTCGCCACGTCTGTGAAACATAAGTGAGAATATTGTATTAATCCAATCAGTTTGATGCCATACCGAGATGAGCTTAACGCTGCACTTTAAATCAATTTACCGCTGCAATAAATCTGTTTTAAAGGCAAGATGAATCGCGTTAAGGAGTCGAGTGAAAAATTCACTAATTCCAAAGTAATGTCGGTGCGAGCGTGCTGGCGTTGCAATTTATTCTCATTAGCCAGTGTTGCTTCAGCTTGCTCATAACACTGCAATATCTTGTATTGGTGGATACACAAAAAGAGGTATATTTTTTGGCCGTATACAGAAATCTACTATGAAGGTGAAAATAGAAAAGAGTGCAAAAACTAAATAGATTTGATTGATGTAGTTATTGTAAAAAGGAAGCGTTATAGTACTATTTTTAAATATTAAATTGACCCTTCCATTTTAAAACAGCACAACTTAAGAATTAAGCTAACTTATTGTAACACCTAACTTTCAAGAAGTGATGTCAAAAGTGACGTAGATTTTACTAAGCGATCCTTTGTTTTAGATTAGAATATTATATTATATAATAATTGCAAAGATGAAACGTTGTTTTTTCGTAAAGATAATTTGTCTTATTTTTAGTTTTAAAAATATAATATCAACCCTAATCTATTTAATAACACAAAACCATTTGATCAGTATGACGGAACACAAATTATTGTGTCGTGTTATACATTTCTTTAAGAGTTTTTGATGAATCACAAGCTTGAAAGTCTCGAAACCACGTTCGGATCCCATCTCAGCTTCCCACAGGTTTATTCAAGTACACTTCTATGCATTTTATTATACAATCTCAGATTGTTCAGTATTTTATTCCAAGCGTGGTTTTAAATACAAAACGCTGCTTTTGAACCTGCGCTTTTAAACATAGTGTAAACCTATACTATGCCAAGTCTTACACTCAATAATATATTGACACTTGTGTATTGACCACTTGTCTATAAATATAATATACTTCGCATCAAAAGCCAAGACGATGGCTTAAATTTAAACCTGTAGGCAGTAGGCAGATATTTAAATTATAAATAATTGTCTTACACAGGTGCAGACTCCACCCGGCTAATTAAGAATTCTACGTAAATTTCGCTCCAGTGTTCTTTGTACTTACTTTTGTTTATTTCTACTGTTTATTTTGCTTATATTTATTATATACTATTAAACACGTAGATTTTGATATTAAAAGTTCAGAAAATCCATAGGGAAATAAAAATAAATTATTTCACAGAATTTGATTGCATACTATCAAATGATATAAATAAATACTTTTTAGGTAAATTATATGTTACAGAAACGAAAAAAAGATATAATACGTAAGTGAAACTTTTAAAAAGTTAAAGACCAAAAAAGTTTCACAACAATCCTTCTACGAGAAAGATAATTTAAAACCAATTCACCTACATTATATATACTTTAACAGAATATAGCAGCAATAATCATTTTACTGTAATAAATTCGTACTTTATAAAGGCAACTCAAGCCGGGCGTCTTAATCCATGCGGGGCGCTTCACTGAATTCAGCTACAGTCAAATCGCTTTACTGAATAGACTTAAGCCAAATACCATCGAAAATACGATTTAAACATTAATCCGTTAAAAAATCAAAATGGTCACGGATAAAACCGAAAAACTATGTAAAATAAGCCGCATTGCAGTAGAGAATTCTCGCAGTAACTACGAATTAAGCGGACAATATTGCCCGCTAAAAGTTTACACTTTATAAACAGATTGTTGTGTGAATGTGTATATTTACAGCACTCGTTTATTTTGCGCCGTGGTTTAATTAATATTTATTTATTTCGATGGGTTTATTATAAAACTTTGGGAATGAATATATTGTAGTTAAAACAAAGCATTATTAGCGTTCATTTCTATTTACCGTGTTTATTTGTCCGTTTATTGTTTTATCTTTGCTTGTTATTCATTATTAGATGTTTGCTGTTGTTAGCTAGATAAAACTCATAAAAAGCATGAATATAAATATTATATGAATGCTCTTAGAATTTTTAAGTACCGATCGTCAATAGTTCATCTATAATAATGTCAAAAGTCAGCCTTTCTGTAAATGCATATGATACAAAATGCTTAAAAAGATTGCCTATTTGTGTGCTTGTTCCGGAAAAGTTCAGAAAAGGCGGAATATTATATAAAATCATTCATTCACATCATTTGTATACAAATTTATATAAAAAAATCACGGGGTAGTGACGTATATCATCAATAAATAAAAAAGTTAATAATAATGTTAATAACCAATAAATACGTAAGAAATGGATTTATATACATCACAAAATATAATAGACACGTTCGTAATACGGAAAATACAATAGGCAACATGTCAAAAGAAATTACGTGAATAATAAAAAGAACGGGGAAACAAAATGATAACAAATGAATGTGCAAATTATATTAGAACGTAATCACAGTACGGAGGATAATTAGGGTGTGATGAATTGTTTCAGTCACGTTTCTGGAACACGCCTTCTCCTCATGTGCCCGTGATTGATGTACAGACCTTCACCCGATTTTAAAACTAAATAAATAATATACGTACCTACAAACATAGATGAAGAATGAGGTCCTTGTTTATATATACACCCCACTGGACTGATGTTTTATTGATGACTTGAAAATTATGTGTCTAATACATTCATTCCAGTTATTCTATTTGTAATCATTTTCCACGTATAGCTGCTTCCGCCTTTATGTTTGATGTAAATGTTAAAAATGTTACGTATGTTTTAATATTTACATCTTTTTATTTCGCTTGTTTACTATTCAACTGAATCATAAACATCTATATAATATTAGAAATAACCAGAGTCATGAATTAAAGTAGTAAATTCCAGAAGATTAAATAATTTTGCGAAGCTAACCGCTCTTCCCTTAATCTAAATTATTTTTCGGTTAATAACACAGATTATTATTTAAATCATTTAGAATACTTCAGGTAGTAAAACTGTACATATTTAATAAATATATTAAATTTGAAATGCTTTATTTAGTATTAAATGCTATGAAATGTCGTCCAACATTAAGCTCCTCCCCATATGTAAATGTCTGATATAAATAATGTAAAAAGGTATGCTCGAAATGGACGGCGCTTCTTTAAATTCAATCCGATGAAGTAATTTTTTAAACATTTGCAAAAGTACAAAAAAGATACACACTGAGCTGATAAAACTATTTCAACAAGTAACAAATTTGCATCCGTTTCAAACGGAAAGCGTCACTCGATATTGTATCCTTTGACTCGTAAGTAAACACGTCCGACTATTTCCTTTCAGAAAAAACAGTTCGTTTCCCGTTCAGTATGGACAGTGCATTGTATCAGTTTCTGTGTGACGGATTCGATTTATACTAGATGTGAGCGCTTTTTGATGTAAAGGAAATACAAGAGGTATTTGTCGTGGGTATACGGACAGGATTGTGCCCTGAATATGACGGACACTGTCCAAATCGTTTGTACTGCTAGCGTCCTTTTTGTATGGAAGAAAGCGTTTGAATTTTTAATTTTTAACGAACTGCAATGTTTTTTATATTAAGTTTGTTAACCTCGCTTTTTCGGGATAATATCTCATTGTTTTCGATAATTTATGTTAAAAAAAATTAAAAAATAACTCATTTTGTAGAGCAATCTAATCCATACTAATATTATAAAACTGAAGACTGTTTGAACGCGCTAAACTCAGGAACCACTGGTCCGATTTGAAAAATTATTTCAGTGTTCGATAGTATATTTATCGAGGAAGGCTTATGGGGTTTATTATATTTAAATAAAATTTATATGATAAAACGAAGTTTGCTAGCTCAGCTAGTTAATTTTATAATAATTTAACATGTTATAATTTTAACCTAAGTTTTTTTGTTGTTAAAGGAATAAACCGAGTCGAATTCAGTTACTTATAGCGAAGATTAAAAAGGTAGACGAGGGAAACTTTAAAAGAAAGGATTTTGCTATATATTAAGAAAATCTATTCTTTGGTACAAGAACTTAAAGAATATTTTAATGTCGTATTTATTTATGTTAAAAAAAAACAATTTTGTGACCTCTACAAACGTTAGAAAAGACACGTATTTCGTTATGTGCCACTATTAAAGTGGTGATGTATAAACAGGCTAATATACTACAAAATTATCATCTACGTTAACTTGAAGCACATTATGAAAGACATGCATATGAATATTTTGCATTCGCAATGTTGCTAGTCCTTTGAACCAGCTTTGTAAGGATATTCGCTGAAATCATTGTCCTCGGTCACATTAACGTCACTTTAAAAACAAAATGTGTGGAAAAATTCCACAGAGACGGTATAATGTTCACGGTTTACACAACTCATTGTGCTAACAGGATGTATGAAATATTAATACGATCTTTATCCGGTGAATGTTCTTGTGTGATAAATTATAAAACTTATGTCCTTTCACTTGTACAAACTAAGCGAATCATTTTTGTTGAAGTGCCCATTCCAGTAAAAGTCTTTAAACATTTTAGAGACACATATACGTTTTATATCATCAAGATACATCCTTACATATTAATAATTAAATTATTATAATATTAGAGTTGTTAATAAGTTTTAAAACTTTTAAAAATTCCATGTATTGGCTATTGTCTTATGTTGACATAAGGTTAATTGGAGCTATGACAAATTCCAGGATAGATACATCAGTTGTCGCTGATACTCGTATATAGCTCCAAAAGATTATTTGTTAATAAGTGTTTTACAGACAGGAATCAAGAATTAAGTTCTTTCTGCATTATATCGTAAATGCGAAAATCTGTGAGTGTGTATCGATTTTTGTTAGTCTTTCACATGAAAACTACTAAACAAATTGTAATGAAACTTTATACAAATATGCTTTATATATTAGAATAAGACATACCTAGGCTATAATTTATAAATATGTTATGACATAGATGAATCCTCAGGACACCGCCAACGTATTATAAAATTTGCTATCAGAATACATAATCAAAAACTTTATATAGATTATTGGGAAAAGCATTAATTTTATAGTAAAATCGTTTATTGTGTTAATAATATGAAGTTACTACGGTTATGTTGTACCGAGTGGGAATATCAATTCCATTATTAAAATCAGTGGTTTATAAACCTAAAATACAATGGAAATTATCAAATACCGCAGTTTACTAAATATAATATTTATTCAATTCAAAATTAACAAGTTTCGAAGTGCTTCGCTTGATTGCACTATCTCTGTTAACCAGACGTCAACGATATTATGTCGTTTGGGAGAAATAAGTCACTTGGCCTCGTGAGTTGCACTCTCCTCTCTTGTCACCGTCAACACGATATTATAAGTGTGTCTTAACATTTTTATGCATTAAAAGTACTCTGCGGTGTCAGAAGCCTTCAATTTATATACATGATGTTGGTTATTGTAATGTTGTGTTTAGTTAGAGAAATATATGAATTATATTTAATATGTAATTAAGTAGTAAGTTAATTGTATGCATCTAGTTGGTAAACCCTAATAATATAGATAATAAATAAATGAAAAATGAAAATAGTGATTACTCACAGAATTTATCCATCTCTTAATGAAAGTCCCGTAAAAATCAGTCCAGCCGTTTTGGAGCTTATCCGAAACAGATAGACTACTAGACAAAAAATTGATAAATTATGTTTGTCTATGGGTAATATGTTAGTCTGAAGCCTGATTTACGTGTGATTTTTTAATATTACTTTAGTTACATGATTTTTCGCTTTATTTGAAATATTGAAATAAATAAGACAATATCTGGAAGAGAAAATCTAATCCATTTCCACTTTACTAAAACACAATATTCATTATGATTTGAAAACTAAAAATATACCGTATTTTTCATGACTAACTAACGCTACAAAATATTGTATTTGCGGTGACCCTAAGGTCAGGAGTACACTAATCTCTTTAAAGTTTCAACAGACTTTATTAATTTCAGAAGTCGAGTGAAAGTATCTCGTTATATTATACTTTAACGATCTCCACCGATTTGGTTAAAAATTAAATGTATTATTTCTTTTGATTTAAGAATTCATTTAAGAATATTTTTAATCTGTGAATACTATAAAGTACATTTTTGTTTCAAGCGCTTTATACAAACCATTATACTTACAAAGTATGTCAGTTTATACAGAATATTATATTTATTCCTCAGGAAGAAGGGGTGATATAAGTACATCGTGTGTGTGTTTGTGTGCGTATTGCAAGTTGTATCCTTGTTTATTATGGCAGTAGTGGAGTAATTATTACTAGTTGGCTTGCCTGTATTTCAATAGTATGTTTATAACTTAACAAATTGTGTCTATTTTTTTATTAACAAAATGTACTGATACTTACATAAATTGAAGTACTGGCAACATGTATCTAGAGTGTTTATAGATATAGAGGAAGGGTGACACTGCCATAAGCTAGACAGATTAATTAAAATTAAAGCGACAGCAATTTACATTTTAACAAGAGCACTATACGTCGCGTCGAAACACTAAAAAATCTGAAAAAACAAGCAAACATACAATTTTGAACCTTAATACGTCGGCTGCTAGACTTTATTCATAGCATAGATAAATAATTTTTTTATTTCATATTTCTTATAACGATTCCATCTCACATATTTCAAAAGATCTATTATAAAAATTGTGGTGCATATCCACAATTTTTATTATCCCTATATCTAACGATTTACCTGAGAAATTCAAAATCAAAAGTGAAAAATAATGGAAGTTTAGCCACTGATTATACTTGTCAAAGTTGAGATTAATAGCATAGTTATAAGACAGGATGTCGAACATGCAGTAAACCCGGAGTTAGTACGTTTCGTCGATGGAGGTGACTGATGTTTTGTCGAGTGTGTGTCTATTATCAAGTCTACTCTAGGTGTAGTTTCATATTCATCGCGCGGTAGACGCCCCTTTAATCTCAAAACTGTAAAGTATATTGTTACGGAGTAATTTAGATCCCATCACCCGGAGCTTTTGAGCCACACTCTTTAAAAGAAAAAAGGATAAGTTTGAATATTATCCCTGTGAAATCGAAATACACTTCTATATATTTAAGTATGCTATTGTAATTAAACAAAATTGTACATCAACAAAATCTTATTTAGTATTTATCAACTTTTCTATAAAGCTATATAAGATACTTAGTTTGTGATTTGTGTTCCGATTCGGGTACAGACTACCTGTGGCTGGATGAGTGTCAAAAACACAGGCATTTCCAATATTAAGTGTGGAGGTAGGAACTCCTAATATAAATATAAATTTCCATCCCGTCCGGGTCACATACCACCGTTTATAGATGGAAAAGTCGTTTCGTTTCGATTTCAGTCTTTGAATTTTCGAATAGTCTAATTAATAATAAATAAGGCCGGCAGTAGAACTTCACTAAAAATAACAATTGATGTATTATGGCAAAGGCTGGCAACACGTCTTCTAGATCCTGATCTAGGAGGTGTCCATGGGCGAGAGGGATAGCTAGGTGCACTGTATGCTCATTCGTATTCCTGTCGTATAAAAAAATCTTAAAAAATTGTACTATGTACTATCATAGTTCCTTGCCAAATAATAAAATTCCAGGTTTCCCAAGCTTCACTAGCCGATAAAATTGTAAGATATATTTGCAGAAAATATTCGGGATTCGCATCCATCTGTTACTCAAACGCAACTCTTTCCACTTTGTGACGGAAAATAAAAACGATTTCATCAATGTAGTGACAAACGAGCGAGCGACGATGTAACGGATCAAATTCAATTTGCAAGGTGTGGATTGAAGAGGGTCCGAAATGACGGCTGAAAGCGGGAAGTGGCGTGGAACATGGTGCATGGTAAAGTCTCGAATATTCAACTTTGTGATGCGCGTCGCTTTTACCGGACTACTACGAATTTTACTCAAACTACCGTTGTGAGAATTGATGAAATGTTTCATATTGGACGAGAATGTAGTCTAGTCTATTTTACCGTAAAAAAGAATTTCACTTTGCCTTTACTTCATTATTTTGACACTGTTTCTACTTGTACAAATATTCTTGGTTTTAATATTTTTCATGCTAAAACCTCAAATAAGAGGCTAAATTTCATGAATTTCCTATCTAGTCACCTCCGAATATAAAAAGCCCTGGCAGGTGACCGACATGTCTACACAAATAAACATACTTCACGGGTAAAAAAGTGGAGCGGTTCTCAGTTCGTGTGTAAAAAGGGTTTCTTGCGACGCTTCAAAGTTTATAAACTAACTGCAGTAGGTGCTTGAATCACGCCTCAACCGCTTTACAATTTACACGGCTTCTAGTAACGACAAAATCCTACGAAACCTTTTTTCGAACAAACCTTTAAAACCATGATGCAAAATTAAATTATGGAATAAAAATTGTCAAATGTAGATATAAAGAATAGACATCCTAAATTTCACCTTATCTTTCCATACTCCGATAAATAAATAAGCGATTTCGATACATAAGTTAGATATTATATAGTTATATATTATTTATTATAATGTATATTTATATATTATTGTCGTATTCCGTTTTCTTCAAAAAGAAATACGCCAATTTAAATAATGATATCAAGTAAGTAAAGTAGCTATATCTGAGTATATTTTTAGGTACCTACATGAAAAAGGCGCAAGTTCAAATTCCATACGGCCATTTAGTAATTTTCAGGCACTTAACGATACAAAAATTAAGGACGATCATCTTTTATAGATAGAAACTGTTGAAAAATATGGTAATGTGCGTGTCAACGTTAGTTTGAATGAATTTCCAAATGTATGAAGTAAATAGATCGATAATATAGTACATAATCATTCAGTAATATAACTGAATTATTAATGATGCTGTTACAAAAAATTACTATAACGAACAAAAGTAGCCCAGTAATAATACTTATGGATGGCATTATCAGCATTGAGGTGTGTTCCCGTAACAACTAGCAATAAAACACGTCTTAGTGTAGTCTAAGAGATGAAGTTCCGGATACTCGAATAGAAATAAATAAGGCAGACAGCAGAACGTCATTAAAAATGACAAATGATGTAATATGGCTAAGACCTGAAGGTTGGCAACGCAACTTCTCAATCTACTGATCTTGGAGATATCCATAGGCGACAGAAATCACTTAATATAGGTGAACTATATGTCCGTTGGCTTTCCTATTGTATTGAAAAAAAGATACAACATTCTAAATGTTTGATATAATTTGATGGAAATGAGTGGAAGCACTAGTGCTTAGATTTTTCTCAAAAAAACTATGAGCAAACATCAAATAGCTTAACTTGTTTATAAAATATTGCCCTTCAGACTATAAAATACAAATTAACTTTGAATCTTAAATGAATATTTTGAATAAAACAAAGCTAACTGGCAAAACTGCATAGTATAGTTACAATATTACAAATATGTATTGGTATACAGGACTCTCGTATTATATTTTAAAATAGCTTTAGTTAACTTTAAAATAAGAAGTTTTTAACCGACAGCTCTTAGACTATCCTTACAGTATAATTTCTTTATCTCACAGTTGCAGCTCGGGTTCCATTTGTCGCACTCGTCATAAGGGGTGATATAAATTATAGCGAAGTTGAGCCGAAAGTAAGACGGAACATATATAAGTAGAATGTGAGGGTACTTGCTTTTACAATCCGATTTGAGAGGATATTCCATTTAAAAATTGTAGAATATTTTATAAAATTCCAATATCATTCTGACCGTGTAGCGGTTAGCAGCATAAAATAGGGCATTTTCAAAATATTATCAGAGCTTTCTTCTCGAATCCTTCTTACTCGTACTGCTTATGCAAAACAATAGTGATCAATTAATAAAAAAAGATGTGTATAGCAAGAGATAACGAAGGATCATTTTTTTTAATTTAAGTTATATAAAAAAAGTTCCTTTTTAATAACTAAATAACACGTCTCGCTTCGTACGAATACAATCTACTAATGACGAAAATAACTTAAAGCGAATCAGTACTTAATTTAGAATTATTTAAAAAAGTCTGTAATATCAAAGTTAACTAAACATTAAATTTCTCAATATATCATTTCAATTTCTATGTTAATTGATTATTGTAAATTTATATCGTCTTAAACACTTTTTTTGTATGTTAATAATAGTTTTCAAATACGGATTTGTCTACAGTACTCGTACTTACAAATTTTATTTCATACATAAAATTGACTTAGTTTAGACTTGACTACGTTGTTTGTTGGTTTTAAGACGTCATAATTTTGTATTTGTAAAATAGACACATAAATAAACATATATGAGCAATAGACGGCGAGAAAATACTATATACTAAGCAAGTATTTAAAAGCTTTTCGTATATCATCTCATTTCATTCTTTGTTTGCTCCCGAAATATAAACAAAAACTCCACAATAGAAGACTGTACGGACAAACATGATGCATAATACAAATCACACTTGCAATGAACTAACTCAGACAAAAACAACAGCCGTCGAAAAAAGAAACAAACCTCTCAGACGGCCGAGGCGCACCCGAAAAAAAATTAATGATTGCGAAATGAAAAAAGGGAATCTTAGAAGAAACGAGAACCACGTCTTTGCCAGTTTTAAAAGGCAGCTCTGCATTTAGTGAATACCCATTCACTAGTGGAGAATTCAAACCTCAACGTATTCTGAGCACTTCACGAATGCAACTCTTTTTAAAGAAATTTCAACCTTTTTTTGACGATAAGACTGTATTCCATAAAAGCGACTTAAGCGTTTACATTCATCTTGGGAAATTAATGTATTTTATACATGTTTTGAATTGTAACTTCTATTTCTATTTTTTTTAAATGCATAAGACGTTATAAAATAAATACGCTGCTAAAGATCCCTGTACCTATTTTGCTAGAGATTTAATATTAATTTATTGTAGGCTAGTCATATTCTTAAAGCTAGTGAGTTATCTGAAAATACCTTTATCAATGAAACTAATATTGAAGGCAAAAATTAAACATTTGTTGTGATAAGTTAAAACACTGTCTCAAAATCCATAAGATCATGTGCATATCTTTATGATTTATGAATCTTTTTTATCGTAACTGATAAGAAATACAACAAATCATAAGACAGATATATATGTTTTAAAAACACAGATTCGCTTACAACTCCTGATATTTTCAAATTTCATTCATAAAGAGCGCTTCTGAACCCGAAATGTATTTAAATATTCGTTCGAGCCGTTAAGTACTTGAAAATGAATCGGTAGTTAGCGAATCATTTGATAATAGATGATAGAAAATATATTGTAATGCCGTTAAAAACTTTGTACATTTGCCGATAATTTTTCTGAGAGATAACAAACTGTACATAAAAACCCGGTTCAAAATTCCAGTTTGTACAATAAACAGTTCTTTCACTATCTACAATAAGACAGCGGCTAAATATTCTCTAAATTAAAGCAAAAACTATGGCTTAAAGAATTCGAAACTTACTCAACACTTGCGAAACTTTCAACTGCTACCGGAGCGCAGATCCTTTTGCTCAACGTTTTAGTAAAATTCTCAAGATCAAAAGCCTTTCCGAGCGGTTGGCCGAAATTTCCATTATAACCGTTCAAAAGGTGAATTTATTAGATAGCTGGTTGCATTTGATTTTAACTTTAGAACACTTTTATCAACTGTGATACAAATTATTTTTCAACAGGACAAAAGGATATTAACAAGAGAAAAGTAATATAACTTTATTCAAAGAATTCTTTAGCAAGAAATTTTGAATGTTTTATAACGAAGATGAACTTTGTGATGGAATGTTAACCACCTGTACAGTTGAGTTGTATGCTTTTTGCGTTAAATATCAGATGTTTTAAAAACCCGAGAAAATTAAAAAATAATGTTTTTATTACACGAAGCACTGGAAATAATACATACACACAAAAAGTGAAAAATAAAATAATTACATGTGTGTGACGTTATTTTTTAATAGAAATTATTTCAAAATCTTAAATATAAAGTGCATGCTCGTATGTACTCGCGGAATACTTATATGGACTACGCATGCAAGTGAGTAATGAGGTAGACATTTATGTATGTATGTGTTTATGTTTTGTGTAAACTTCAAAATAAAAGACAAGAAGTCATAATATTATAATTTTATACATTTTTGTGACGTACAAATCAGTATATTTTTCGATTATTAAATTATCTTACTAGAAATAAAAAATAGTTCCACCCGAGCGAAGCAGGCTGTTAAAGTGAAACTCAAAAGAAGTTTTATAAGGATAATAGCTTTGAGCCAATTATGACTATTTATCACTCAGTTCTACTCGTCTATACACAAATACATTTCTATTAACCCTTACAAAAACAAGGTTATACCAAATCATAGGGGACGTGTCGAAACATCTCGAATACACATAGGGATATAAGAGAAAGTTTCGTAACTGATAGAAACATTCAACGGGATTGGCAATACCGAACTGGATAGGTCTCAAAAAGGAATCTCCGGGGAGAAAAATTAGATTTGAAGAACTAAAACGTGCCTCAGCTGAGACGGATCCGTTCTTCGATCGTTTCTGTGAATAAGACCAACTTGATATATTATCTATTGGGTAATCTTATTATAAATGAGTTAGGAAGTATTGTGACCGCTAAACAAATACTATATCGATCGTAATCGAATAGATCTATGATATATGATTATTTGGTAAAATATGAAAAGATTAATTACCAGCTCTTATCGTATTGGTACACATAAAATATATTTATATTTATTTGAAGAATAGAGGAGATCATATGATTATAGAAAGAATCAAATGATTTCCTCTATTATTTAAATAAGATTAATTTTTTATTGTATAAATACACACGGAATTATAATAAATTGCAATCTACAAAATCTAAAACTCAGCCTTAAATCTCATATTTTAATCAAATGAATCGCCATAAACTTTCAATCAAATAACTGTATGGATTAAAAATCTTCAAACGGTAAAAACTCCAGAAATCCAACATTCTACGCAAGGATTTTGGCAAATTAGCACCTGATTAAATTATGTTAATCCCACGCTCAACATTGCCGCTACGTGCACTAATTACAGATAAATCCTGCTTTCCTGTTATCTTTACGGCTTTCACATACGTATAAAGTTTAATCATACCTAAATATACAGTATTAAGCTGTCTTCGTTTGCGCAATACACCACTTAGCTTACCTGAAACACATTAAAAAATAAATTAGGTGACTTGTCTGTTCATCTTATTGAAGTTTAGTTTCTGCCAGCAGCTTCGCTCGAGTTCATTTTGATTTTTACACCTTTGTTATTATTGGACTTTTAGTAAGGATACATATTTTTTTTTAAATATAATATAGACTACAGTTAATCGATAAATCTACTATCGAACACTGAACGAATTTTTCAAATCAAACCAGCGGTTCCTGAGATATAATATGTATACATTAAATACTGATTTATATAAAAAAAAATGGTTCTAAACGTCCAAAAGTAATAACAGTAAGCTCTTTTGCATTTTCCATAAAGTGCCGAATCAATTATATTTTTATACATATAATAGATCAATAATTTTTTTTAAACTGTATCATTTGATGTAGATAGAATACTTAAAAGAGTGTTAGAGTTTTAAATACCTCTATAAAACAATTTTAATGCCAATGAACATCACATTAAGTATTTCCTAACAGATAGGAAGTAGGAAGAACAATGTTTTAGTTCAGTTTTTATCTTTCCTGGTGTAATCGAAAACTTCAGTAGCTCGTAACTTCTTATCGGCTCTCGTACAGCGCTTAATTTAAACTTAAATGCAGCTTATTTTCTTAACTTTCTATAGTTTTTCCGAAGCAAAATACTTTCAGAGTAATTAATTTATTATTTAAATCTTAGATAGGAACTTATTTTACAGATGCTTTGAATCTTTTACCCTTTATTAAGTCATTTTACAAGTTTAATATTGGAATATATTTTTTTGAAAAATCATAAGCAGCTTGCTAGCATATTGGACTAACGATTTTATTATTAATTTAAAAGTAAAATAAACTTACTAATGCAAACCATATTTACTTACTCAAAATTGACTAATTATATTTCATCAAAAATAAATATATGTTTAATATTGATACAAGGTCCTTGTTATTTTCATTCATAGTTCATCTGTCAGTTTTTGGCCAAAATACATTAAATAAAATAAATTGTAATTTTATAGTTTTGCCTGGTAAATATAGGGTTACTAACTTCTTCTTTGTTTGCGTTTATTTCAAATTTTTACACCTTGGGTTACATTGAACTTTTAGTAAGGATCCCTACTTTTTTTTAAATATAATATAGCCTTCCTCGATAAATATACTGTTCAACACTGAAAGAATTTTTCAAATCAGACCTGCGGTTCCTGAGATTAGCGCGTTCAAACAAACAAACTCTTCAACTTTATAATATTAGTGAAAAGAAATTAAAGACTTAGCAAAAATAAATCTTTAACAGGTGTTTAGCTTTAAATATGAAATTTGTCTGTAAAATGTTCTTTAACCTTGGTATTTGAATCATAGTTTTATAGAAATGGGATATTAAATCTACCTTGTCACCTGACACAGAATGAACTCGAAAAATACTCCATAATTCAATCAGAGTAAAGGGACGATATCTATTTTCCCCATTACGACTCCAAAAGGACCCTTATTGAATGGAGATATCAATAATTCACACATTATGTTTTATTCGGAATATAATACGGACATTGTGTGCTTGACAGTTTTATCATATTATATGATTTTTAATCTGTGGTAAATTAATCTCATGAATCATACATTATTACTTGAATTAATCATGCATACTAAGGGCATATTATTTAACTTTCAATAGCAAATCTGTGTTCAATAATGTAATGGACTTTGAAATCATTTGTAACTTATTATTTTAGCTTAGTAAGTTAGTCTATGTCACGATAATATAAAAATATGAAACTTATACATAACATAGCAACTTCATTATACTCAGACTAATAATATTGAACAAGCATTAAAATAAAACAATATTAAAAATCTAAATCTTAGACGAAAAAATTTCTTCACTCTTGCTTAAAAACACACTCATTTTAATGAAGACCAAAAGTTTCTAAAATGTTTTATTCGTTTTAGTTTTAACAAAACCAAAATACTTGTCTCTCGGACTTATATTTCGTAATTACGCTTACGAAAAAATAGTCTAAGCGCTGCTTAAAAAAATTACCAGCGTAAGGATTGGAATAGATTCACCAAATAGGTTAATGTTATACTCCTTTGAAGCTATGGAAACTTTTGAAATTACTTAATAACAATCTCTACAAAATTTTTGAGATTCAATTGATTATGTGGCCAAATTGATAAAATGGCCACATATATGCACTATATTAATTTCTGAACTGAAGGATTCAGTGCTCATGCAAATAATTTCACGTTACCTACTACATACTCTCTAAGTTTATTATAATGGACTTAGTACCTCTGTGATACGTAAGCTCCTTTATGAACTTGATATCATTTTCGTTAGCCAGCTCTCGTACTAAGCGGTAACGACGACGTCACTCAAGCGCGTTCCAATTACAGTTACCAACACTATACGCGCCGAATAGGGCTTTTGTTCAAAACCGTATACGTTTGCAATTTCGCGTATATTTTTTATTTTTCATAAGAATCCGAGATAAAATACGAGTGTAGGTATAACGGGACGTGCTGTAATACGCGACAGCAGTTTTATTTATGTCCTCAATATTTTACAAACCATAAAACTTTGCCTTGAAAATAAGGAACGTTTTATCTTGATAGGTATTTAAATCACAAGGAATTTTAGTGAAAAAATATCGTTGTCTTTATTAAATTTCATATAGCATGGTTAGGTATAAAGCTTAGGACGATTAAGAAATGACTTAGTTATGGTTGCTTTTCATGTTTAATAGATTCAAAATGTATTCTCTTAAGACTTAACCCATGAACTTTAAGATCGGAATTACTAAACGGATTTTGACCCGTATAATCCAATTGTTTTAGCTGAAATAAAATTATAATTTTAGGGTTCCGTGTGTCACGTGAGAATTCAAATTTTATGATATTTGTATATGTGTGTGTGTACTAGAACTAGAAAATAAAGTATATTTTATGGAAACTATTTACATATCATTGTTGTGAAATGTCTAATGATGATCACAAATTATAATTTATTAAACCTAGCATATGAAAAGATATGTTGAATTAGATTGCAAACGCCGCTCCATTTTACTAATGAATACGAGTTATTTGTAGTAACGTGTGAAATTTTAAGCGGGGCCAGTCTGGCTCGTTATTCCCACTGTGCGCTGCGGTATAATTGAGGCTGCCCTGTTAATATTATATTGACACTGTTTCACTAAAACTCCATGATTTTATCGTACGTTTGCACAACAAATTTTCGCATATTTTGCCAAATTTGTGCAACGTTTTAACTTAATTATTTAAGGAAAGTTATGAGTTCTTTGGCTAAGCGTGTCTATTGTATGAGGACTACATTTAGAATCAGAAATATTAAAACTAAAAGTTATTCACCTATGTGTGTTGAAATAAATAAAGATATATCTCCGTTATTAAGTAAACCTAATCATTGTCTATATTGACTTGCCTATGACTACCATAAAAACAAAACTTTATAATATATTGCTTGAGTCACCAGTCAATGACAATAAAAGTGTAAACAGTTCCTCTAAGAATCATATAATTGACTTATAAGTGATTAAGAGCCTAAATGTTTTGAAAATTTTATTTATAAAAATACTTAAGAATAATTTGGTGTAATTCAAAATATCTTAATATTTTTCATTATACCGAGTTCGAGATAGAAAATCTTAATGACTGCTTACGATGAACCTCGCAAAGTAATTATAAAAGGGACTCATAAAATCCCCAGCAGTTGAATAATTAACGATATTATTTACCGCAATTTCCTTAAAGAATCCACTTCAGCACTTTTCCGGCCTTATTTAATTTCTTGAAGATATCTTGTACAGCTAACGTTTATTGCACTTATTCATATAAGTAATAACCCATATGTCTGCGATACCTTTGTACAAAATGGTCCTATCGATTTTAATGAAAACGTCACGTTAATTACGTGAATAAAATCAATTCGTATCATTTTTATATTGATATTATTTTTTCACATTTTCTCTATCTACTATCTACAAATTAGAAATTTCTCAATTATTATCATGAACTGTCAGAGGAAATTATGTAAACAATTGTAAAAGAATAACTTTGACTTTGATTTTATTACTATTTCCAATAAAATAAATAGATAAAAGTTCACCTGTGTTTATTGCAGTTTATAGTTTTGACTTGATAGGTTTTATTACGCCAGTTTAAGAATACGACGTCGTAAAAATAATGAAGTGCAAATAAAACACGTGGGATTGAACAATTGTACTGCTTGAGTTATAGCGGTTTCATTGGGTGATAAAACTCCAGATTGAGTTGATTAGGTTAAATAAACCATCAGATTTACAATTACAATCATGAACTAATTAAAATTTACGATAATCATTATAGCGTACATTTCTTAACGTCTTGATGTCTTACAAAAAGATTTATGTGCTACGTAATCGCTGCCTGCTACGAATTGTCTACAATACATTTCGTAGCGTTACCTACAGTATTTATTATAATAAAAGGTGAAAGATGTTTCATCTTAATATATATAAATCCCGTGTCACGATGTTTTCCCGGGATGAACTCCGAAACTACTGAACCGTTTTTAACGTTTTTTTCTTTAAAATGAGTGCTATGCTCCAACTTAAGACATAGGATAGTTTATTTATCGTTTTATAGTCGCAATATTATTTTATTTGTATATTTGAAAATCAAAATTATCTTTCAGCTCCAAACGATTCTAACAAATGACAATGTTTGTTGACGAAATTGAGTAGGTATTCAATAGATGGCGCTGTGTTAAAAGCACAAACGTTTCAATAATAATAATGCTTACTAAATACAATTTGATATAACAAAAACCTTAGCCACAGCATCGCGTGGCCAGGTCATCTAGTAATTTATAAGTTCCGTCCGGGTCACGTACCACTGTTCATAGATGGAAAAGTCGTGAAGTGTAACTCGTTTCGATTTTTATGAATTTCCGAATACTCGTAATAAAATAAAGCCTTAAGGTTGACAACGCGTCTTCTGGATCTACTGATCTTGGAGGTGCCCATGGGCGACGGGAATCGCTTAGTATAAGCGAACTGTATGCTCGGTTGCCTTCCTATCGCATAAAAAATTCAAAACAATAATATGATGTTTCGAAAAAATAATTACAAAAAGTTACACATGGGACTGATATGAAAATGTCATAAGTATATAACATAATTTGTTAAATTTCATTAATTCTAATAAAATTATTTCCTAATTTCACTGTTGTATCAACCTTCTGACTGAAAGAAAGATAAAAATTATAACTAGTAGCCTTTAGCGCGGTTTCACTCGTGTTCACGTCGATTTTGTCAACAACTTAATACAGGTATACGGTTTTTAATAATTTATCATATATATATATATATATATAGACAAAGTGAAAATATATTTAAATGCCGACGACATTCTTCACATTGAAAAACCGCGACAAAATCAGTTTAGTATTTTTGTATGCGATAGGAAAACAAACGAACATATAACTTGCCCATGGACAGGTCCAAGATCAGTAGATCTAGAAGACGCGTTGCCAACCTTAAGGCCTTATTTTATTTTTATTTCGAGTGTTCGGAAATT
>JAOSYY010000013.1:1336418-1350246 GCA_025727935.1 Hebomoia glaucippe | reverse complement strand
TAATTTAATTAAAAAATTGAGATTATTTTAATGAATTAAAAGATTCAAATACTGCAATCGGCCATTTTGACTGAAACGCCGAACACGTGGCATGACGTCACGCCATTGTCACGTCACTGTCATCCATCGATGTTAGTGCAGTTACGTGTTTTTGCAAGTGTTTTGTGAAATTGTGACGACGAGATTTAGCGATTTACTTCGAACAATGGAAACGGGGTTTATTATTATTTACTATGTTGGGTGAATTTCACATGAAACAGACTGCACTGCACTGTTTGTATCTGACGCGTACCTAGACGTGACGTCAGACTCGTCGCCATAACACTTCGAGGTGTTTTGGCGCACTATTGAAATTATATAAGAAAAATAGCTATAAATTTCGTTGTTCATTAGTTTATGACCGAAATAAAAGTTTTTTCATAATTAGTAAATGTGTGTCCACATTACAGAAGTGACTTTCAAAATCTTTCGTCATACCTATTGTCTCGTCCGTCCGTCTGTATGTATGTAAATTTCTTACCATTGCTCGAACTCTTTCATATTCCATAAGCCGGATAAGGTCCTCCAGGAAGTCGACGATGAAGCTAGTAACAATAACCCGTCTCTGCTCGCCTGTAATACGTCAATTAAGAATTGTTACAATTTTTGGACCCCACAAAAATAAACATTAACTTCTTTAAAGAAACTTTTGAAATTAGGTTCCCAGTTTATACTTTAGTAATTCCAAGCAGACTTTAAAAATGGTCTTAAATATGTTTTTTTTGCATCAAAATCGGTTCAGCAATTTAGACGATAAAAAGCCCAACATACAAACTCGCTTTCAAATAAATTACATGTCGTATGCATTACTTACAATCTTAGTGAAGTTTATCAAAATCGGTTTAGCATTTTAGGCGAGAAAGTGCTACAAAAACGCTCATAATTTAAGATTTACGAGTCCTATAATGTATGTAAATATAGCGATATTATCTTCCGTCCTAAAATCCATCAAATTTCCTTCAGCAATTTAGATGTGAAAATATTTAAAAAAATCTCGTTTTCAAATTATTCAACACCTACATTTGAGCTACAAGCTTCTTACCGAAATCCATCAAAAATGATTCAGCGATTTAGCCGGATAAGCGTAACAAACTTTCATATAATTTTAGACTTCCATATTTTTAACTTCATTAAAATCGACACAGCAATTTAGGCTATTCCATTTTCCACATACCATCTATGCTGAACTCTATCAAAATCGTTTCAGCATTTTTATCATGATAACGTAACAAACGTACTCATTTTTACATAAATTAAGACTTCTCTTTAGTATTTATTATATACATCCCTCTACGAATTCATCAAAAACGGTTCAGCAATTAAGATAAGAATACGTAAGAAATACACTGTCACATAACTTAAGATTTGTATATTTTCAAAACTTACAAGTCTCACATTTTCTTTCTTTACTTTGCTACACTTCATCAAAATCGGTTCAGCGATTTAGACGTGAATTGCAAATCTAAGCCCTACGAGCTAACATTAATCAACTTAAGTTACTAAACATATACTTCCTTACCGGCCGAAATTTATCAAAATCGGTTCAGCAATTATGACGTGATAACGTAACAAACGAACTCATTTATATAAATTATTTAGTATATACAATGCACTTCCCTCTCCGAATTCATCAAAATCGGTTCAGCAATTTAGATAGGAACTTATAACAAATACACACACATAAATTTAAGTCCTACGAGCTAACATTAATCAATTTCAGCTCCTACACATATGCTTCCCTACCGTCCGAAATTTATCAAAATCGGTTCAGCAGTTTAGACGTGCATTACAGCGAGTCTCGCGTTTACAACATTATTAATTGCTCCATTGCTCTATACCTGCATATGATATATGTAAGACTCGTACACTTGGTAGAAATTCTCCTCCACTCCGCTGAAAAGGTTGAAAATCCTGATGTCCCCGGAGGAGGTGGCCGCCAGGAGTTGCTGCTGGGTCGGCTGCAAGGAATGTCGTATTTCAATTGTCAACACTTTTCACACGATAGGAAGGCGAACGAGCATACAGTTCACTTATACTGAGCGATTCCTGTCGCCCATGGACACCTCCAGGATCAGTAGATCTAGACGCGTTGCCAACCTTAAGGCCTTATTTTTATATCGAGTAATCGGAAATTCGTAGACTGAAATCGAAACGCGTTACACTTCACGACTTTTCCATCTATGAACGATGGTACTTGACCCGGACGGAACTTGTGAATTATAAGGAGTTCCTCCCACCATATTTAAAACTATTTTTTATGCGATAGGAAGGCAAACGAGCATACAGTTCGCCTATACTAAGCGATTCCTGTCGCCCATGGACACATCCGAGATCAGTAGATCTAGACGCGTTGCCAACCTTAAGGCTTTAGGCATTTTACATTTTTAATGACGATCTGCTGCAAATTCTAGATTTTAGAATCTAAATGTATACTAAAATATAACAATAGTAAAAAAACTGGAATTGTTTAAAAAAAATATATTTTGTAGAAAATATTCTGAGACTTTGAAAAATTAACCAAATTACAAACGTATTATGAAAAATTATCTGGATTTTTGAAAAAAAATTAAATGATAAAATATTTTAATAAAACCATGAATATACAATCAAATTCAAGTTAGCTATTTCGAAGTTCAGCTAACATACAAACATATAAAAACAACAGTCTTTCTTAACAACGTTTTATCTGCCCACTTTTTGTACCACCTATTGTGCAAAACCGCTGAAACGATTTTGACGAGACTTTCGCTGACAGACAGTTGATAATGCACCAATCACATAATTTAGTCATAATCACCATTTACTGGAAAAACAATCTAATATTTAAAGTTCTCGTGCCACAGTCTTAGTTATCATAAACGGCTCGACCGCTTTTGATAAAATTTTAAACGTATAATAGATCTGAGAAAGGTTATCTATTTTTAATACCCTAAAGTGATAAGGGTGGTCCACCCAATTTTTTTTATTGTTTTTTTAATTTATTATAATGTACCAAACACACATACAACCCTATATATTCATTTGTGTATACTAACGTGGAAAATAGTGTGCGTGAAGTACGCGTCGTCGTCCGAGAGCCGCAACGTACGCGCGGCCGCAAAATGCGAGTGCACGAGTGACGCGTGCGCACGCGTCGCCGCCGGAGCGCCCAGCTCCCGGCGTATGAGGCGGGCGCACACGTTCCCGGGCTCCGGAGGCCCGCCAGCGCACGCCAACCCTCCCGACCGGGGCTCCGGACATTTGTGAGGCCTGAAAGAAACAATATCACTATTACAATTTAAACTAATACTAGCTGATCCAGCATGGTCGTTTTGCCACATCTATATTACATATATAAAACTCTCGTGTCGCGGTGTTTGTGGTTAAACTCCTCCGAAACGGCTTTACCGATTCTCATGAAATTTTGTGTGTATATTGGGTAGGTCTGAGAATCGGACATCTATTTTTCATC
Organism: Hebomoia glaucippe; assembly: GCA_025727935.1. Taxonomy (NCBI): domain Eukaryota; kingdom Metazoa; phylum Arthropoda; class Insecta; order Lepidoptera; family Pieridae; genus Hebomoia; species Hebomoia glaucippe. The sequence continues at coordinate 1,346,756 of JAOSYY010000013.1, read as the reverse complement.
CCCCTAAATGTTAAGGGTAATCCACGCCTAAATATTTTTTTTATTTTTATTTTTTTATAATGTGGCATTAGTAGATATACATGACCCTGAATTTTCAACCCTTTACAATCAACCTCTAATTTTTAATCGCGAATAGTGGCAAAACGACGTTTTCTGGATCAGCTACTATATATATCCTAACCTCCATATTCGACGGAAACCATTCATACCACTACACTTAGTCCGTATTTTATTAAACTTATAATTACAATGGTTTCTCTCAAATTACGACCAAATTGCTAGGAAAAAAATACGACATATACCTATTTTTAGAATAAGCCTTTGAAATTAGGCTGGGCGCATCTGGATGCAGGGATTTCGAGACAGTCTTGTAACGCGATACGTACATCAGCAAGTACAATGCCCTGTCTCAGTGCAACGCTATTACGCTCTTCGTTTTTTTTTTGCCTGCCTCGACCTCATATTTTCTGTTTTGAGCTTTGACTGTCTTAACGTGTTTTAGTTCTTTTGTGGGTATGCAACACAGTGAAATACACAAGATGAATGTAGAATAAAAATTAGACTTAACGTATTTTATCTTTTATATGTTTATTAAAAAAAAGGCTGTTTATTTAATGAATACAAATTTACATAATCGATGGTAACAGACGATTTTCAAATTTAAATTTGTAATTCTCGTCAACTACCTGTGCTAAATTTTTGAGTAAAATAACCTACTAATTAGCGGAGAGTGGTAAGTCATTATTTGATCAGTGGGAAACACTAAAACATTGTCACGGCGATGTTTACCAAACACTTTAGCAGAATGGATTCAACGCAAACTGCATTATTAATAATACAAACAACGTAAATGCTTTACGCCCGTTGTTAAACAAAGCTTTGATTCGCTTTATTCGATTTAAGTTACTTCACCGTAATTGTTAATTTACTTACTTGGACTTAGAGCCTTGACATTTTAATGTAGAGGATTTATGGAATTAGCTGTAAAATAAAAACTACGATGCACTTTAATATTTAATACATTACACATGTATTTTTATCGTAAAAAGATTTTTGAGATTTCGATAGACATGTATAAAGCTTACTTCATGACAGATACGAGAGCCATATTTAATTCAACAAAGATATATATAGATAAAGAAGCGTTCAAAGTTTAATATGTCCCCGACCTCACTAAACTCAAAAATCGCCAATACAAATAACATACTTATAGCTAATATTATTATTTAAATATTGCAACTAATTATAGAATAGTTTTCATTACCATACAAACATTTATTTAATAAAACACCATATAACAACTTATACTGTAAATTCTAACGCCCCGTGTGAAACCAAGGTGACTTGCTAGTTCAAATAATCCGAAGACCTACATAATATTAACAGTATTATGTAAAATTTTAAGAATGTTTCTTAGAGCGATACACGAAGACTCAAAACGTCAAGAGTATAAAATGAAAAGGAGAAAATATCCTTAAGACCACTCGAGCTTTTCCTGTGAAGAGCCTGTTTACATTAGCATAGAAATGTTTCTTTTTTGTGCTCGCTATGAAAATCTTAAGCTACGTCTAGGCAAAGGTGCCCAACTGAATTAATTAAGAACCATTATGCAGGCACTAAGTATGAATTACATAATTTTTTCTTAGAAAATCTTACATCATTGTCCCCATTTTTATATAATGTCTTAAGAATACAATACAATAATTCATGAACAGTAACCACTAAAATAAAATGCCTTAATCATAATATAAACTTACAAAAATTAAAATCCGTTATTTAATGACTCGAAGAAATCAGTAAATTAACAAAACCTCTGTTTTCCCTATGGGATTTTAAAATAATCTCCAAAACACGTGCTTCTTATGGATAAAGAAGGCTTATTCCTTCAGTATAGGTCGTTGTTGAGAGTCTACTTCTTACCCGGTCAAGATAACTCATTCATGTCGTCGCCAGAACCTTGTTGATGTTTAAATATAGCTTATTCCAAAAAATTTTAGCTTCACCCAAAATACTTTGCTTTCGTTTTTGCTAATTTTATAAACTACTCTACTTGTCTATTATATTCATTCAATGCAAGCGATTTTTTCTGATTATTATATTGATAGATGAATTTAGTAGTGTCCGCTACTGAATGTAAAATAGTATTATACTTAAAAAATAATTAAACAGTTTATTTACAGTCAAGTACACGATTCCAATGCATTTATGTAAGTTATAAATAATAAAAGATTTAAAAGTACGTATTTGCCGGATAAACTATAAGGTATGTAGAAAGATTGTAATCCAGTACTTTACGGTTTACTTTTAGTGCAGTACTTTACTTTACGGGAGTCTTTTCATCTTTGAATTATCAAATTCTTACGATAAAACACATCTCACATTAAACAACTATTACCGATTAATTAGAGATACCACCATCGTCTGATCATAATTTTGGTCTATAGATCTATGAAATGAATTCAAATGGAATGTTAGATTTAGAGAAATTTTAATAAAGGAAAAATGAATCAAAAACCCCGTTTGAAAAATATACCGCAGAATATTTAATCCTACATTTCAGGTTTAAAGTAGAGCTAACAAATTGTCATGCAAATTATTATCATTAAAAAAATCACCTGATTGATTACCGCACTCAGTTTTAACGTTATATTAGTAACCAGTAATTACCCTTTTGTTCTGCAATTCATCAATTCAACTTTAATCAATGCAGCTATAATGATCGTCATAATTGACACTCAACACGAGTGTTAATTGATCCTTTACAAATGACAATATGGCTGACGTAAGCATTATTATTGTATCAGCAATAGTGGTTGTCGTTGATTCTTATAAAAAGTAGGTGTGCTATTTAATTAATGAGTAAACGAAGGATAGTTGTTTTAACGTTAACTTTTCACTGACGAAATTTTGAGAATGGGAATACGAAATATTCATATATCCGAATTTCCCATCGTTTAGAGATTAGTAACTTATTTTAGAGATGTTTAATTTTTTTGATCTAACAATACCTATATTTCCTTAAAGTAATAATGTTTTATTGACAGTAAAAAATCTATTTTGGCCAGATTGTGATTATATTAAAAATTTATGCTAAGGTTTCGAGTATACTTCACTACTGAAATAAATGGAGTTGAAATCCCTTAAAATTTTCCCACAACTGTCTCAAAGCTGAAAATGATGCCGAAAACTTTCTAAAACATGAGCAAGAACAAAACGAAACGTCAAACACGACGTCTGGCCGTTTCATTATCTGTGCAACACCGATTTCTTTTCTGAAAAAAGCTTTCAGGCACACGTCGTCGAGGCCTCTCAAAAATTCATCGCCCGTCTGCACGCCTTCAATGGCCCTTCCCCCCACACCGTTCGCATAATCCGCTTAATAAGTAATCGTATATGTTCCGTGGGGCTATTACCCACTTCTAGTTCTAGTCATGTTCTATTAATTAAACCGTTGGCTTTGCTTTATTTATTTTTAAAAAAAAACACACGTTTTCATGATACGTTTTCTAAGGTTATAAGATTTTCTTAAGTTTACTTCACCATTCATTAAATCTAGAATTAGAATTGTATGTTGCACGATGTTACAAACTAATGTATCGTACAAAAGTGAGGTCATCTGCCCCTTGTTTAGCATTTTATAAAAAGACGTTTTTGCAAAATAATCAAAGTCTAAGACTCTTGATATTTTCGAAGGCACCATTCTCCAGACACAACCTAATGAATATTTCACTTCATTAAAACTGTGTACTGTTTCCCTTGCAATATTAACGCGTCACACCCCTCTGTAGTCACTAACGAACACGTATGTAGATAATTTAGGAAGATATTTTTTGCATTCATTGTATCAGCTTTGATAGATAAAAATGAGACTCATTTGAGGCTTTCGAATTTATTGATAACTCATATCAATAGTTTTTCTTTCGATCGTAACTGTCATTTACTACTTCTCACTTTCAATATGCTGGAGATAATGATATTTAAACATATACTTACGTATTTCCCAAATTATTATATGAAAATAATATTTAAATTTAATTATACTTCATTTCTCTGTGGTTCCATTTCCTTAGTTTTCAGTGAACGTAACAAAGAACGTAAAAAAGAAGTGAGTTGTTCGCCTCCTTAATGAAGTGGAAGACTTTCAAGTCTAACTCATTACTCACTCGTCAATAAAAAAAACATCTATCTCGGTTAAATAATGCGACAGAAGGAAGGAATTATCATTTTTTTGTGAACTAAAGATTATTAATGTAATTGTTCGGAGTCAGCGTCTCGGGCACCCTTTTCTCTTACGTTTCGAGACTAAAAGCTTTCTTTTGGCTCAATTTAAGAGAAGTGTTCTTGGGAAAATGATTTAAGCTTTAACTGACTGTGCTAGGAGGAACATGTTTTGGAATATTACAACATTTTACAAAATTTACAGTTTTTCTGTACTCTATATAGTCTATATACTATAATATATAATCTCAATTTTAATTGTATAATCTATTGAAATACTCCCTGTTTATAAAACGACATTACCACATCTATAACTTAGAGACACGATGCGAGTTAAATAAAAACAATATTTAAAAAATGCTTAATTCCAGTGACCGGGGATTCAAGCTCGACTCTAATCGTCTAATACCTTGTAAATGAACGACAAATGTTGCTATATGAGAAGTTATTATTTTCTTCTTAAGCTGCCGTGTTTCTCGCAAGCACCTACAGATAGGCGATTTTTAAATAGCTATTAACTTAAAAAAAATAAACTCGTTGAAAAGGCTTTCTCATGTTACGGCATGATCAAGAGAAATGGCGATTTGTTGTTAATTTTTTAAACGTCTTTCTAAAGAATACGCTAACGCCTATCAATTGAACCATAGCGTTAAGGTTCGTTCGAAAGGTGGAAGCGTACGTAAATTTCATTTACCGCTAGAAAGTGCCGAGGAACCGGCTCCAACGCAAACTCCACTTAATTACGCACATAAATTGAAGTGCTCTTCCTATACGATGGATGTGCCCGCATTTTAACTCGTAAAATATTGGTTTTGCTCCTTAAGGAGCTTAATGAAGAAAAATATGTAGGTTAAGCATGCGACGATATATCCCTGGATCATGTATTACATAACTATGTTAAATTTGTGAGAGAGTGACAAACCATGAAATTATTTAAAAGAGATTTTTCTTTTATCAGAAGATATAGTAAGAGTATATCTGTTTACTTATTTACATACTAAATTCAATGATAACGATTATTAAGCTTTTAGCGATAGACTAAACATAAGAAGTTTACGTGTTTATGTTTTCGTAATATTAATTGAAGGTATATGATTGTGTTAAATTGTTATTGCCAAAAGCACTTAACTTTTCATGAAATTATAATTTATGTTAGCAGATGTATTTATATGAAGGTAATTATAACTCAAACACATCGAGTCAAAGGATCTCGTTTTCGACATGACATGATGAGCACTAAAAAGTTTAGAAAGAACTTGAAAATTTGCGCACGTCAAGAAAAATTTATGATTAAAAAAGTAATACATAAATTGTATGTTAGACTAAAACTCCTAATACTCATGTATTGATATTTGAATTAAAAAATTATACATATTAATTTAATGTTGTCATGAAAATCTAGAGAGCTATGGAAACCGATACAAATAGATTTATCTTTATAAGATTATATTTGTTTTAAAATGGTCTGGTGGATTGACAAATATACTCCAAATCCAAGTGTTTGCAGATCAGGGGTGAGTAGTGTTAATAATTTCTAATATTAAAGTCAAATTTATTAATAATTTTCTATTTTACAGAGACTATGTTACTATCAATCTCAAGATCCAAATGAGGAAGACAGAGTATTTCCATCAACAAATATTATGTTTAATTTTAGTTAGTATAATTCTAATATTGTGCACAGACGCGCTTTCAACGTATTTACAAGTTATGTCAAAACTATTATATAGTAGGGTATCAGATTATATACGAATAGATTTATTTCTCTATATATGTCCCGGATATTTTAAACATTCAACTTGAACGATGTCGAAGCCCCATTTTTTTTTTAAATTCCTTTTCGAGATTTGAAACTTGGATTCTTGATGATAAACGCAAATTAACCATAAAAAGATACCACAATTCTACTAGGCGGTATAACGTCTATACAAATCAATCGCAATGTGAATAATGTCGATCTTCATTAGAAATATAAATTACATTACATAAAATATCACTCATCTTCAATTTATATCAACAATTTCATCTTACATTATCCAGCTGTAATAGCAATAGAGACAATTACTACGAAAAACACTCTCACAATAATAATTATTTCTCTAATAATTTTTCAGACAACCGAAAATATAACGCTTACGATATTTATTCTCTTATTAAGTCTGGCGTTAACATTTTCAATATAGATCGGACATTACACGATGTCCAGTTTTTTAAAGACACTATGTACGCAATAGAGAAAGCTCAAAGAATACCGGAAATGTTTCCGTCGGAGTTTTACATGCCAATAACTATAGCAATCACAATTTCTATTAATGAATTAATTCCGATTAATCATGAAGTAAGTTAAAAAATAATATTAAAAATTTTAGGTAACGCCCGACCACATATAAAACATCAAACGACCGAACAGAGTTTCATAGAATATAGCTGAAATCATCTGGATTATGTTAGGATTTAAACTATAAAATCCGCACCAAAATGGCCCAATTCTTTTACGAGATATCGTTTTACAAACGGATAGACAAACAGACAAATACACACGTGATACTTATAACACTTCTCTTTCTGTGGTGGACGTTAAACTTTGTAGAGTTTAATAACTATATTATTATGGGTAAATGGTGCATAAATTAAAGAAAAATTATAGTCCTTACTAAGCAAATAAATAAAGCCTAGAACTCAATTCACAGATTGATATTATAATACTGAAAAATGTTACAAATTTAGAACAATATTTGCATTTCAAAAAGCAACATATGAAATTGATAAAAAAACCTCTTATACTATGGTTAAATAGATGGGATGGCGACGATATTGAGCAGTTAATCAGAGTATGCACTTGGATTTATTCAACAACCTAATTTTAGTTTTATTTTTATTTATCATTTCATTTTTCTAGTTTTCAGATGGTGTTATTCTAGATCATCAGAGAGAAAATTTTTATTGTGAGGAATACTGTGATTGTGCGTTGCGATTTAGTAAAAAAGTAAACATTTTATTTAATTTCGAATTTTTAAATATTGAATTACGTTAGTTATCAAGTTTCTCATTAATAAAAGGTGCTCTGTCGACACAATATTGACAAGCAATGGCTTCACTGAGCTTTGCTCGATTTGTCGGCAAATCCAATTTTCAGAAACTGTATAAGTTGAGTTTCTAATTTTAAAAATATATATTTCCCATTTCAGTTTTACAAACCAGTGTTTTACATCAAACCTAACATTTTAAAAGATTATTATGACGCAGTTGATAGAGATAGAAGAATTATCGGAATTATAGCAGAAATAGTGGAAAATCACGTTGATGGTATTATGATTACTGATAATAAAAATGTTGAACAGCCACCGAGAGATATTATTCGTTCTATTGTAAGAGCTATCAGTTTTATCGAGCAAAATATAAGTCGAAGTGATTATTTAGATTTAAGTTTTAAGGTAAGTTATATCGTCGTTACATTCAAAATATGTTTTATATATTTTTACTACAAGTATTGAAAGAATAGCATGAGGGTTAATTTGCTTGGTGATGTTAATTGAACCGCATAACGTCACTTAAACTTTAATTAAACTCTATCGAGCCATCGTACTCGTACATCTTACTTAAAGCATCGTAAAAGTTAGTTTTCTATTTCTTGGTTCGTAACAAATACATAATTGATATATCTATCCTCACAGGTTTAGTGTAATGGAGAAAACAAAATTTAAAAAAGTGTTTTAATTAAGTAGAACAATAACTATAAGAAATACTAATCTGGAACAGTAAAAAATTACTTTATCCCAATATGAAACACACAAGTTCAGTCTTTTATCTAAATATAGCCAGTCTTCTCATCGGGTTACTATATAATTATATACTTAGTTTAACAATTGACATTTCACAGATACGAATACCAGCTTTACCGACTATAACGGCCGCGTTAGCCGCTTCCTTAGCGGCTCTTGAATGTGGTGCTAAGGCGTTATTTGTTTTCACAAGAACAGGAATATCAGCGAGATGGTGTGCATACACTTCACCGCCATGCCCAATCATAGCGGTAACAAAAATAAAAGCTACGTCAAGACTATTACATTTGTATCGAAAAGTTATACCATTATTTTATGACGGTACGTATATTACCTATAACAATTTCGCATTCATAAAAATTTATTATTAGTTACGAAATATAACGGGTGTTAGGGAGTCGCTCCCGAAAACGAAGACACGTGATATTACTCATGACACCTTTGATGATGGTACGAAAAATATCGACCCTGACTAAAAAAAAAACAAATTATATTTCTAAAACGTTTTATTAGCGTTAATTCGCTCCATCATGTCAGTCCGGCTATTTTTGTTATCATACTTCATTGTTGGTCCTTTAATCGTTAATCTATTTCTAATAATACCTATATTTCATTTATAACACAATTCATACATCTATTCACCTATATCAAAAACAACAGATTTTTTGTAATTCATATGAAATTATATATTATACTTATAACACAAACAACTTAAATAAGATTCGTCTCTCTATTTGGATTCGATTATCTCCGTTATAGTTGAAAGAACGTTCTAAAGAAAAAACTTGCCAACTTTTAATTAATAATTATCCCGTATATAAAGATAAAATCAACCCAGATGAAACAGCGGATCACGGCTAGTATTTCATTAAAGTTACGAAGAATTATTAGGAAAAAGTTTCAACAAATTATTTAATTATAGACAAATTACCATAACATTACGTGTTCCCATATCAACCACGTCCACACCCACTGAATGACTTAACTCAGTAAAGCAATGCTCTAAATAGATGCATATTAGCATAATGTCATGCAATTACAGTACCCCGTTCTGCGAGCTGGCATCAAGAGTGGCGGAATCGTATACATTTTGGCACGACTTTCGCACTGAAGACTGGTTTGTTCAGTTCAGGAGCCAAATTAGTCGTGCTTTCTCCGTCGGAAGAAGGAATCGGTTATTGTAATGGCTTTCAAATAGTCACTGTGCCGGTAAAATGCGATGATTTGGAAATTAGTTTTAATTTTAATAATGAAATATGATATCTCTCTTTGATGTACAAAAATATAAATTATCACTCAAATATATTTCAGTTCTTAATCAAATCATTTTAATTCCTTTACGCGTATCTAAAATGTATGAACTTGTATCTAAATAAAATCACATACACATGTTTAGTTAGGGTCACGAATTCGTATAGAGATGCATTCCGAAATTTTAAAAAACTGCGTAGTACTCAAGAATTTCCATATAATATATTTTATACATTCTTAGTGGTTGGAAATAACATATATTGGCCCTTGTTAAGCAAAATGTAACTAATTAGTGTTCCAAAATGTCTTCATAAGCAGGTCTTTGTTCCGTGTGGTGACAAAGCAGAGACGTCCGGCACTCGAGTCAAGTTTGGCAAGAGGTATTCGTCAGTACACCAATGCACGTTCACATTATAACAACCTATATTCAGACAATTATATTTTCGTTAAGAATTAAATTAACTGACAATTGTTAAGAATAATTCACCTATTTCAGAACATTGAAATTAAATGATTTGAAAATCTATATAAACACCTAACACATAAACCTGAATATTTAACGCCATTAAATGTCTTGGATCGTGTCTAGTTAAAAATCTTACAGTTATAACTGTAATGGAAAAAAGCAATTACAGAGTGAAAATTAAAATATGAAGATAGGTTAAATCTAAAAAAAACCTTCCAGCTCCTTTGTGAAAATAACTTTGAGATACTAAATTAAACCGCATTTTTAATACATTCAATTATTTTTAATATTGATTCTACAAAGAGAAGTATATTAAATAATGTCTGCGAAGGATTTTTGTTCTTATTTAGTTTCAATAAAAGTTTTAAAAAATCATTAAAAATAATCCATCGGGTTCTCTTGAAACGTTTTTATATATTATATTGATATTTCTTGTGTAACATAGTGTGTACGAGTAGGATATCGCTCCTAAGTAGAGGCGTCTACACGCTGTAGGGTGCTCGACCTTCCCCAATATAAAGGAAACCTGTTTTAACTTGATCTCAGCTTTACTTATTGGTTATTAATCTGAACTCATACACATTTCGGATTTAAGATCGTTGACCTAGCTTTCGAGTACCA
>JAOSYY010000013.1:1316090-1327379 GCA_025727935.1 Hebomoia glaucippe | reverse complement strand
AATTTGTATATGTTTTTTTAAATATCTTATGATCTTTATCATGTGTGTATGTTTTCCAATTTTACACGGGACAAATTATATATTTAGCTTGGAGTATATTAGCATTATATAAATATAAACGTATATTTGTATGTCCAGAGCGTCTGATTGCGGAACAGTTTTTGTAGCATTTTATCAGCAAACTTCCAAAGATCTAGATATTATTTTACATACTTTAGATATATCTACATATTTTTATTGCTATTTTTTCACAATGTAACATTGAAATACATACGAGATACATCTAAAAGTCACAGTATATTATTTTACGCTTAATGATTAAAGTTTCATTAATTTAAGGTACAATCAATTAGTCTACTTTTTGGTAACCAATTTCCATAGTATCAGTGTGTAACGCTTGAAAGCTATGCTGGAAAGTTGTCTTACAGCCATCTATTGTGTGAGTGAATTATCTCGATGAGCACTAATTAAATTTATTTGCGCCTAACATCCCCTCCACAAACTCGTTAGTACGTTACAATTATTTTGTTTGTACAATTGTGCAAATTTGTCCTTTTCGTAACTTAAATAAAAGCATACAGTTTGTTATTCTTTCAAATTTACTACAACACTAGCAGTGCCTTGCACTTTCACCCGTGTCTAGATATCTTTATAAAGTATAGTTTATGTATTGCGATGATGTGTAAGCTGTATTGTAAAGATTCATGAAATCCAGTACAAACTTTCGCGTCTACAATATTGGGAGAATTACAAACTTTTTTAATAACTATAAGAATATTTACAGAAATTTACTGAAAGGACTTGAGTAGATAAACGCCCGAGACAGTGACCATTATATAAGTTAATGATAAGTTATATAAAACTTCATGATTACTACCATTGGTACCCAGGTCACGTATATAACTTGTATTACTCATTTCGAAGCGAGTTCTACCTTAATTGCTTTCACATTTATAGGATACTCGCGACCTAGCTTGGCTTTGCGCGACATCAATTTATTAATGTGGACTCTACAACAAAATACCAAATTGGATGACTCATACAAACCTTTAATTTCAAAGAAACTTGCTTTCAAAACCCTATCAAAATCCGGTTTTAACGTTAAATTGTGCCACCGAAACGATATTTCTCTTAAACTTTTTTTAAATTTAAAAGTGTTGACAGGATGAAATAACGTGAGAGGAAATTTAAAAATTCCCATAGGTGAGTTGGCTGAGAACGATTTATCAATTCCTCTAACTGTGCTGACTTAGATTTGACACCGCGGAACCGAGCTTGGTATAAGTATCCGAAATAAAACGTGTTGGTCTCTTCTAAGAAGGGTTCTGGATATTTATAAGTAAATAAATTTCTAATTTATTAATCATATAACATAATTTCGTAAAAATTTAATATGTAATAATAATTCCTTCAAATAAAATTATTTTCTTTAACATGTAGTAATAGAAATTTATCCTCTTTCCTTTCACTAGGGTATAAGCTGGTATTTAGAATTTAATTCTAATTAATAAAGCAATAGTGAAATTATTAGTCATATAATTAAATATGGAATTAAATAGATTTGGGTAGTCAACAATATACATTCTAAAAAAAATTAATAACAAATTCGACAAAGATTAGGATTTTATTACAGAACTCTAAAAATTTGAAAACGATCGTAAAATTTGTGACGTCACTTATACTGACTGCCACAGAATAAAAAATATTCAATGGAACCCTTCTCCAAATCGCAGTACGTGAAATGAAGTTTTAGAATGTCGGTTGATCTGTGACGACGCTTAGGTAGATTTAACGAAAGGCCCGAAGGGTAGGCTTGCGGTAGGTGATGTCTCCTAATATTACCATTTAAACAAGTTTTATGTAAATCGCGCCGGGCCTGAGGGAACTTATTTTCAAGGAGATTTCGAAGCGCGTTTTTCTTTCGAAGTTTAAACGTAAAGGCGAAAAGTTACAAGATTTCTGATTCCGACTTAATAGGATTGGCCGCAGTTACATCAACTAATTTCGAATTGATTAGACATTTTTGTTTACACAGAAAATTGACTAGTAAGATTGTTATAATATCAGATATTTTAAAACTTTATTCCTATTTTCGTGAATTTCATGAAATAGACATATATGAGATTCCATATTATTTAATGATAGCGTTACGAAGATATACGAACAAGAAAATATTATTTTTTGTTAAAATCAACACTACACCAATTAATACAGCTAGAGAGGATTTTTATTTACTTAGAACCACTCAACTATCGCCATTTTACACTTAAACTGCTCTAGAAATTGATTCTACACTTCGAAAGACGTTAACATTATTGCTTTTTTTCTTTTCTGTTTTGTAATGGTACTTTCAATGCTGCGATCTCTTCAATAGGAACTCGATTTTCTACAGTAATAGTTGTTTTGTAAGAAAGAACGTCGTTAATTGATAAAATCAATTGCAAATTACTCTCTGGACTCGGTCTCACGGTAAGTACAATTTGCAATGCACCGAAGGGTCACGAGTTTTATTAAAAGTAAGGACGACATAAGAATTTTTAAATTATGTACTCATAGTCATTTTTTTGGATAAGTTATACTTCTGTAAGTTATTAATGATAACATGAACATAAAAATATAATACATTGTATAGTCTGGATTAAATTTAACTATTTAATCTGGTAACTTTAATTATAATGATCCTTGCTAAAGCCTATTGCTTTTTGAACATGGCATGTTGTTATAGTTAATTTATTATTTAATTTGAACAATTATGATATCAAAATTATTTGGAATATCATTATTTCACAGGTTAGAAGGATTCCATGTTTTACGTTAGAGCTACCTCGTAGCACTCTTGTAGCACGTAGCAGACAGAAAAATATCGTAGCAAATCTTGTAGCATAAGAAGCGCTTTGAATCATTACAGCAATTCTTTTCTCATGTTTTTAGTAATATTGTACAGATATTATATGTTCAAAGGAATTTCCATGTCGAAGCAAACTGCGACACGTCACCAGAATACACATAAACCCAGCCTACAGGATGACTTGAGATAAATATTACTATTCCCGTCGCATAATGTTACGCAAACTGGCGAAAGCAATAAAAACTTTAGGCGTAAAACAGGAAAGTTTAACGACAATCGCAAAAGTTAAAGTGGTGTGTTGTAAATCTGGAGGTTTCATTGTAAAAAATATATAAAGTCACTGTTTCAACTATTACTGGGTAATAAATAAATTGTATTTGAACATGACGTGCTCATTGGTATAGCGGCTGAGTTCCTTAAGATCTAACACGTTTATCTATAGTACAATTTTAAGAATTTCGTGGATGCGAAGAAATACATGAAAGAATGAAAAAGCCGTTAAGTACTGTAATGCGCGTTTACTATATAAAATAAAATCAAAAAGGTTAAGAGTGCGTTAACTTTTATAAATTAAGATTTGGTAGGTGGATTTTATGAATAATGAAATATCATTTCTAACAATTTTTAATAAAATTCCATGTATTTGAATGAATACACGGGAAACAAAATATTTTAATAATTACAGAATATTAATTAATAACATTTTCTAATTGTGGATTCAATAGAAATATTGTTGAAAATTATTCACACAATTACACAAAAAAACCTAAAATATACTTTTCGTAAACAAAAGCATTGATAAAGCTCACACTTTTTTGGGTTCTATAATTGACAGGTTAGAAGCCTTATAAATAATGTCTGTTCATTTTTACAGTGTAATTTTCTTTATTTTTAAGATTAGAATTCTATTTAAAGTAAAACAATGAAGTTAAATAGAATATCGTGTTTCGTAATAAAATTAGTAAATATACTAATTTACAAAAAAAGGTTAGACACTCAACATACCAAGATTATTTGTTGTTTATTTCAAAAGTTAGATTTAGTGAGAAATATGTACTGCATAGTTTATTAAGATGTAATTTTCAAATTGTATCCACTCTCCCTTTTTTAAATATACACTGACAAACACATCAAACTTATAGCAACCCTATTTGGCGTCAAGGCTTGCAAAACTAAAAAGTTCGTAAAACATACTCTAATACAAAATTCTCTTACGTAAATACTTACGTAATACGAGTATACTCGTGTATGATATGAAATGCATTATCAATGTATAGCTGGAGATGACTCAGCCGTAACACAATATAAGCAAAACAACGAACCGCACTCAAGGAGCCATCCGACAGACGAGGTGAATATTCTCTGCACATTCGATATATCCGAAGCAATGTTTATTTACCTACAATCATAATTCACTGCTTTATGCACTAATTTAAGCACGAAGCTACCTTGCTGATTTAACATGAATATTATTTAATGAGATTTCTTTTCTTAAAAAGTTGAAAACGGCTAAACGTATTATAACATTTTAAGTTCATTTGCATGTTAAAAATTCGATTTGGGAAAGCAAAACCGAAGAGTAACCATAGAAAATTTTAGAAAATTTATTTCGTCTTTAAAAGGATAAACTTTTCTACTTTTTTTTTTTAACTTGCACATTACTTTTAATATTTCGATCATACAACACATTTCTATTCTCAAGTTATTCAGCTTAGCATATAAAGCCACTTCAAAGTTATTCAAAATATGAAAACAAATGATATTAATATTCGTAGAGTCACCGCACAACTTTGAGAATAGCCTTCGTACGTGAGTTTCGAAGGAAGCGGGAAGCGTGGACATAAATTCCCGAACGCAAACTGAAGCCAGCTGTTCCAGTGTTTTGGGAAAATAAATACGGATTAGACGCGGAGGAACGCGCTGAGTAGCTGAATTATTGATCACCTGTACGTAGATTGTATTAAATACTGGCATCACTGACTATTTTTTAAGAAGAAACATAATTACATAAAACGTTACTCCATAACGGTTGTCCTCTTGGCATCACAATATTTGTTTGGTTAAATTAATAATCTTATTAGACGGCGTGTATTTAAAAAGTTGCTATATAATGATCTCGCACAACAGTATGCTTGTTACGTAATTTTTAGAGGACAGTTTTCGTTATACTTGTTTTAGCTTTAATCTGTTATATTGTTTTATTCTACAAGTTAAATGAGAAGTTTCCAGATTAGTCTGTACACAGAGTTTTTAATGAACTAAAAATCTAAGCGCAACTAACTTGTGTAAAGGGTAGAGGATAAGGTAATTAAAGTGAATTTAGTATTCAACACTGTGAGCCAATTTAAAACGTTGTACCTCTGGACACCCCTGGTTGCATGTTAAACTAGACAATCTTGGATTTACATAGCTTCACTTTAAAATAGAAGTGATACGAAATTCAATATACAAAATTTAAATATATGTTATAATTGGGAGCATGAAGACTTTTCCATTCCAAGTTTCATAACTACCGCCTAAATCCTACGACGCGAAAATAAATGGCTATTATAACTATATTTTTTGATAATATTAAAAGTATTATCAAAAAGCATAGATTTATTAGTGTCAAATAAGAAAATATCCATGGTATTTATGAGGATTCGATAAATTTTATATCTTCAATCCGTTAAAACTATAATCTTGAGTCAAATTACAGTCAAAATCAATCATGAAACTAATTAAAAATATGTTGTCCTTCTGTATTTTGTATATCCATGTTAAGACGTTCGTCTTGCATAGAAAATTACAGTTGAAATTGGTGTCGTCGGCCAGGATCACAGCTCAAGTTTGAGATAAACCACAAGGTAGCTTAACTTACTATTACTAATTAAATAGTTTGATTAACTGTTAATCCTTACCCAGGTTAGTTGCATCTGCCCTCTTGCATTTAGTATTAGGAAAGTACACTGTGTTATAAAACTAAATCTTTAAGAGAAAATATAAAAAAGTATTTACAAAATTAATTTCTGACACTTCACTAGGTCTCTAGATGTCACGGTCACGGATGACTTGAGATGTCAAACATCAACTGAATGAATGTTAAAATAGTTTTTGCTGCCTCTATTTCTTCATAAGTCATCAGTACATAACCATAAACAAGAAAACTCCCGTAGACAGTTTTATAAATATGGTATGCGTCACAATTTATATTCTGTTAAGAACTGTTATCATTTAAAAAGAGAAAATTTTCTTACTCATCTGTAATTATGATTTTTAAAATCCAACTACAATTTTTAAGTTAGTTTGTTATACGTACGAATTAGATGTTTTAAAATATGATATATTATGTACTAATATCAACAATATCAAAGTTTAATTCATCTATAACTCCATAACAACAATTAATTAGTGTATACATAATGTGTTAATGATATAATATAAAAATATATAATGTAATTCTCTATTCATAACCTTACTAAATTTTCGTTAACATAATGTGGAATTATAGATTATAATAGGTATTGATTTAGATTTTGTTTTTGATTTTTCATTTTGTAAATATATAGTATTTCATTATATTTGCTATTATAGTAATATTGTATTAACTCATAAGTTAGATATACAGCTTGTTTGTGCACTGCTCCCGAAAAGAAAGACAGATGATAATACTAATGACACCTTTGATGAAGGGACGGAATAAAATTCGAAACTGACTAAAATAAAATCATATTTTTAAAACGTTTTATTTCGCTCTATCATGTTAGTCCAGCTGTTTTTCTTATCAGGCTTCATTGCTTGTACTTTTATATTAGTAGAGTAATGTATTTTTTATACAACTATCGTTTCATTTAGCTGTACTTACAAGATGGAGCGTAAATGATGCTAATAAAAAGTGTTAAAAGTATGTCTTTTTTAATCAGGATCAACTTTTTTCCATCCCTTTATCAAAGGTGTCATTACTACTATCACCCGTCTTCATTTTCGGGACCAGTCCCCAAAAACCTTGTATACACAGATTATATTCTATATGTAATTTAGTAGCAAGTGAATTATATGTATCTAGTTACTAAGCCTTAATAACGATAAATAAGTTATATGACTATAGATCAACTTTTAGTCGGCTTTATCTTAAGTATATTCAGTTACATAAGCTGTACAAAACACGTAATTACATGCGCCCGCATGTCAACTTCACCATTCACTATAATATTTGCTTCTCTTTGATTACAGAATGCAGTTAAATTAAATATTCACACGTGAAGCTTTCCACGTGACGGTACTATAATATGCAGGGTCACAAAGTGTTTAATAATGTTTTGATTTTTTATTTCCTATTACAAACATTTGTAGATAATATTTCTTCCATAATAGAGGTTATGAACATCAAAATATGTGAAAACTATTGCACAGGTTGACGATAATATATTTAAGACAGAATCTTACAATATTTATATCAGTCTTACATACGAGTACTTAAATAAAACAGTTTCGTCTACTCTTATTATAAATTATATAAATACCACTAAAAAGTTTTGGAAATGTATAACCTCTGTCCTTTTTGGTACGCTCAGCAAACTGTGTGCAAGCATCCAGATAATCCTTTTGATGTCCAATCAAAGGCGCAACTCGTTACCCCCACACGCTAAGTTAGTAATTCGTTAATGAACGCAAAACTTTTGGCTGAAATTAAATATCTTTTACTACATAAAAGGAAAATACTTAAAAGGATAAAGTTTATTTTGTTACGTACGAATGAAAATGTCAGTTACCAGTGATATAAGGAAGCACAGTTTTTGGCAGCCATTACAGTAATTTAACCGCTTCGCTATTATGTCAGAATACATTAACGAAATAAACTAAAGTGCATGCTTTTATTTATTTTTAAATCTAAGATTTGCAGTACAGGCAATTATATACTAACAACGAAAGTCGTAGTTTATATTTAAGGTCTATGATCACTTAATGACCGAAACAACCATACTATGTTAAAAAATCTTATTTTTTTGCTAGAAGGATTCGAAATATCTAGTCGTTGAAACAACGTAAATTGTAGCTACATATATCTAAACTCTTCGCAATTTTTGCACAACTTGACAAGTCAAGTCATTCGTGCCCGTCTGTATGCTCGAAAGCGTCATGCCTGTAATATAATATTCAGTTCAGTCATAGAGTAAAGCAAGTGAGCACGTTTTATATTGCTCGCTCGGAGACCACTCCGTGTCAGTTGCTCCTGACATTAAACGAATTATGTCTGTTTCCGCATGGATGAGGCGATTTTTGATAAGATTTCATAGAGAATTAACATGAACAAATTCTATAAAAAAAGTCATTGAATTACTATTTGCAACTCTCCGTTTTGATGCTCAATTATAAAATACGCCATTATAAAATGTGTCCACAATTTTTTTATTACAGAAAACCAAGACACTCATTTCGCAGTACATATCATAATGATGCGTTGTCAATCTATGATTATTATTTGGAGCGTTAGGGATTTACAAATGTTACGTAATATTGGTACAAACAAATGAATCTAATGAAGTCTTTGCGTAAATAGAGAAATTTTAGCAATTTTTAATTACTATATTGGATTCGTATAATGCACATTTACAGTAGATTTTATACTTAACCTTCGAAATCACTCAACTGATTACAGAAAAATCTCTAATGCTATATTAAGCTGTGAATAAAAAAGATTCTATGTATTTTACTTTACTATATTCGACTATTAGAAAGTGTCTCAATACAAAAGTAATATATAATATCAAATTCCAATTATACAATTATATTATTTATATGTATCGTTAGTAATCAGGCCCCAGACGTTCATACATAGGTACAATAGTGATTTGTAGAAGTTCCCAACTTCGCGTTCAGAGCACCCAAGAGAAATAAGTCTACTCATTCTTAACGAAATGATTGCAAACGTGTACCAGCGTTAGACCCATTTATCAGGGTGAATTTTATTTACCTTCTCTCCCTAAAGGATAATTCACTTTCTAAGCATCGTATCGAGCAACTGGGACACATAAAGTATTTTTCGCTTTTAGAAGGGAATAAGTATCGAAACGCGAAATTAGGTCACGAAATTACGCCACATATTGGACAGGTATTTCGAGGCTTTTTAGATCACCTTTGAAGTACTAACGCCAAATATTTTAGCTGTTACAGTGTCTTTGTCAATGCTTACAGGAACCCACTAGATAATGCTGTACACACAAGATTGTTTCTGTGGTGCACTGTTCGATAGCGTAACACGTACAAAGAGAATTTGAAATTTTCGGCATCAATAAAGACACATTTCAATAACGATAAATATTCTAAAGACTGAAGTGGAAACTTGTTAATGTGTATTCACCTGCTCTTTACAATTTCATCTATGAATGGTTAATAATTATATGCACTGGAATTCGAAAGTGAAAAGATGTACACAAATCTATTTTGATCTAATTTGGATTTATTGCTGACAGGATTTATAGAAATTGATACATGAAAATAAAACTCCTTCCATCCTTATAAATATTAACTTAAAAGATTAACAAACAAAATTACTTGAAGAAAATCCACTTCAAGTAATTCCAAGCTCATGGGAAGTTTGTAAGAAATTCAACTTCGCATTAACTGCAGCCATTCTTGTTTAATATAAAATACTTTCACCGTTTAACCACAGACTAATATTTCCGTGAGCTATCAATAGCAAATATTTCTTCATCTTAATTAACAATTATTCGCATTTTTTCTTTATTAAAAGTATTTAGAAATACGGTATAATGTCGTTCTAACAGCATATCCTTTTTATTAGAAAGGTATACTCTAATATTGCAAAGGGTCATATCGTAAATATATTTTGTGTGTTTGTGGAATTCTGTTCAGCAAATTCTCTTGTTTAAAGCAATTTTGTACCATTTACTTGTCAGGATGGCTAGATATTACTATAATACTGACGGAGAATAGCCTTAAGATTTATCATTATTCAAGACGATACTGTAGTCTTAGAAAGAAAATTAAATGCGTGTATACAAAATAATGTGACATTAACTATCACATAGCTTATAATTGTCAATATACAAGAATTTCCGTTGAAATTCATATTAAAAAAGTAATGTCAAACTGCTCATAATTAAACTGTGCCTTCATTGATAACATTTTCTATGAATTTTTAAAGTGTTCTTGGTTTTCCCTTCTTGTTTGAAAAACGAAATGTTCGCTTTTATTTATAAACCTACACACGATGTAATATATTTCATGTGTAGATTGATGTTTATTTATTCAGACTAGAATATTCATTCAAATCTGAATAAATATTAAATTATTTTGAGTTGATTTGCACGTAAACATTCTAATATTAAACAGCGCCTTAGACAACACTGTTTATTTATACCAACAACTTGGTTTTATTATATTAAACGAATTTTTAATGAGTTGAACAATTGTTCATTTGATCTATACCGCATTTTTATTTTTATATTTTAAGTTATTTGATTTGTAGCTTCAAGTATACAATATCTCTTTTTAATTTACATCTGACATTAACCTCAGTGCGTTGTTATACGGTAGATTAGCTGGAATATCGGTAGTATGAATCTGAGCGGCGGATTAGCAAATATTGTCTCGACGGGTCAGCCGGTGTGGACATAGCACTCGACTTTTTCCATTGAAATCCGCAAACCGTGCGTCGTGTGGACACTTTACATATTGACATATATCGGATCACCTATTGTCGGTTTTTAAATAATCGTTCAAATGATAATATCATGGGAATATTTTTCTCGTATTACATTTTTTCACATTGACAACATTTGTTAATCCGGTCATTTGGAGTTTAAATTACGCTATCAGAGACCGGTATTGAAATATTTACTATGTTAAATTTCTAGCTAAGCACTATGTAAAGAAAATTCTTTAACAGCGAATAATACTTTTTGGTATTCTTAATTGTTCTAATGAAGCTTGTAAATTAAGCATGGTCTTATTTATTTCAATTTTTGTAAAATAAAAATTCAAGCTTATAAGTAGGTTTTTTTAAAATCTATAAAATTAAATAGCCTCATTCAGCTGTTGCATGATAGTGTTGATAATTTTAATGGGATTACCTATTAGAATAATAAGCTTCACTGCATAGTAAAAGCCTATCAAAATTCCCGTAAAATCTACATAGGTTGCTGTAATTGTCCATTAGTCAGCTAGCGGCCAATTACGCGTCCATTAGATTTTAAACATACGGCGGTAAATTCTATTTTCAAACGTAGCATTTTAAGTTGGACGAATCTTAAGACCTCCTCCTACTATAGTTTATTTTCATAAAGCTTGCGAGTCTAAAAATAATTTTTGTATAAAAAAATCCCATTTACAATGAGTGAAGTAAGCATAATTTAATTAAAATTCTAGATATACAATAATACTTAACCGTATTTATTTATAGATAAAGGACAGCATAGTTAAAACTTTAGAAAATGTGA
>JAOSYY010000013.1:1284232-1315990 GCA_025727935.1 Hebomoia glaucippe | reverse complement strand
TTCTAGATATACAATAATACTTAACCGTATTTATTTATAGATAAAGGACAGCATAGTTAAAACTTTAGAAAATGTGACGATAAATTAATCTACACTTTGTATATATTTTTTAAATCCCCTTATATAGCTACATAATATGTCCTAGCTTGATTCTAAACTAAACCAATTCAAATACACCTATAAAGACATCAAAATCAGTTCAGCTGTTTATAAAATCGTCTGCGACCAACACGCGTATTGAATATTGCACATAAACAAAGAGAATGGTCGTATAAAACGTAGTTGCAGCAGAAAGCCCGCTTAACAACAAAACTTGATGCCGTATGAATTCTTTACGCGAGTCTCTCTTAATAGCTATTTCGCCGTAAAGAGGCCGCGTCGCTTGGAGCCTTCGTCGGAATTCCTATAATGAAATAAGTAACGACCTCTAACCATTCCTGGACAAAATGTTACTAGAAACTTTCCGACCACGTACATAGTGTATGTTGACTTTAATATTACCACTTGGGAACTTTCCAAAGTATAAATTGCTATGGTGACCACTGACGTCGGAGGTCCGTATATCAAGTCGCAACTCAAGTTTAAATCTAGTTTTGAAAGTTGACAAAACGTTATATTTTTCTTAGTATAAGGTCTGCTCAATAGCAGAGCTGAATAATAATGAATTGAAAACTTCAATGGCGGATTTTCCTTCTTCTCGTAAATGGAAACATAATTTTTTTACTATATCGCTATTATGTAACTGATGACTACAGCGAAAAATACTCTTTTCTTATTAAATTTATTGTATGTATACATATTTTAATATTTAAAATTAAAAAAAATATATTTTGTCTGTCCACATCACTCTTTGTAAATATTAGATAATATTCAAAAACAGACATTAAATTTGTAACTAAATTACATTGTTTAGACGCTCGGAGGGAAAGGAAAATTAATAGAAAGAAAATATGATTATAATTTGCGATGAGGTCGTGTGAACGGTGCAACTTGTACAAACATTGTGTGGCTTGTTGTTGCAAACTTAAACATGCCACCGATGCACTACGACTTTGTTGTCCTAGCTTATACAGTACTAATAACATAACTAATACTAATACTACTGACTTCAATCAATTATAGACAATAGTGATCGATAATTAGATGAAACACGACCGTAATTCATAAAGTCAGCGATTTATTTTACTAAATAAAGTTATTTTTAATTTTAATTGTTTTAATATTTATGGCCGCGACTTCCGCGTGGAATGGTCATTCTTTATTATTTATATCAATAAAATGAAAATAAAATTAAAAAGTCTAACTTATTCTTTATTATATCAGCTATCTGGCTATACAGTCTACCTGTGATTGTCCCGTTTAAATAGATCCAGCCGTTTCAAAAATTAGCCGAAACAGACAGACAGACAGACAGGCGAAAAATGTAAGAAATGTTGTTTTATATTCATATGCATTTACTTAAAAGCGATTATTTTAATATTATTTAACAGATAAACACTCCAAATTTATTAATTCCTACTCAAGTCCCTACGCAATTGATATATTTTCTTCAATCATCTCACCAGGATGAGACTCCCATATCTTCTATGCTGAGAACTCTGTGTATAGCGCTGACGCAATGGAATGGCGACGAAAAGCATAATAGCAACTAAACTTGTCACTCACTTGACTGTGTTATTACAAAAGTTTCCAAGTTATGTTACATTCATTTTCTGTTTTACCATCTAAGTTTTACCCTCGTGTTGTAATCTATCTGTCACATAAGTAACTTAATAAGTTTTGAAGCCGCATTATATATTTATAAACTAATTTCTAACTTAGCTACAGTGGTTCCATAACACGACATTTGTTTGTAGCACACATACATCATCGACAGAAATACATAAAATTGTTGTGTTTGTTTATAACGCATAAATGACAGCCTTTTCTAAATTCATATGAAACTATACGAATATCCCTATAGTACTTTTAAAATGCGATTTCTGTCTATAAATATCAAAATACTCAAAAAAATAAGGCCGGCAGTAGAACGTCACAACGTCAAAAATAATGTAATATGGCTAAGGTTGGCAACTCATCTTCTAGCTCTACTGATCTTAGAGGTATCCATGGGCGATAGAAAACGCTTATTACAGGCGAACTTTATTCACGTTTCCCTTTCTATCGTACAAAAAGGCAAATTTTAACTGCACAAGCAGAGACAGATACGTGACGTTTCAAAAAGTAACTTAGGCTTTTAATTTTGTCATCACCGTCATGTATACATAAATTGAACGCGAATGGAATCGTGGAAGAAGGAAATATCTACTGAGAAGTCATAGAAATAGACACCGACTACAATGATTTTTCCGAAGCCAAGTTTTTCCATAATTCATCAGGCATTCCCGAAGGAAAAGGTAGTTTGATGTCGTCGAGATCGCTGGCAAAACTTCAACGCCTCGAGAGAATACCTTCTCTACAAAATACTTTTCAACTTAGCTAGAGCGAGTAGTGTTTATTAGATTTGCTATAAAGTCGAAATCAAACCTAGATCCATGGAATGTTATGTGAAATTCTTCTACATATAATTAAGAAATTTTAACTAAAATTAATTCGGCTTCATTACCCGGCAACATCGTAAATAAATAAATTAAGGACTTCATTAAAAACAAGCAAGCGTTTAAAGCAATTTAAAATAACTCGTGGTTATATCACCTCCATAATTAATATGGGAATTAATAAATGTGATGATTTAATATTCGTTACATTGTCATGCACACCGATAGAACGCAGGTTCGATTCCTGCCTGTAGACAGGTTTTAATTGAGTTTTCGTTGTAAATAGGTTGCAAGAGTTTCTATATTTATAACTGAAATCCACCCAAGACTCAAATCACTTTCATAATCTTCAACGAATCTGAGAAATAATAGGAGAACTTTCAAATGCTCGATATAAAAAATAGTTTGGCAGCTCACCATTGAAACTGTTATGGCACTGAGGTATCATAAAGTGTACCTCAGTTCCCTTGTAGATGTAAAAATAATTTTCTATATACTGATGTATATAGAAAATTATTTTTACATCTTTATAATCCTGTAAAAATAGCCATGTCTTAAAAATAAATCTTGAAAGATACAAGGAACGCGGTCCCGTAACTAAAAATCAACATTGTCACATCGCCCCTTGTTTGTCCATTAGCCTGCTTCGACAAAGCAAACACCGTGACTCCTTGTTAGAGATTCTTTTGTTACTGATTTTCCAGCGGTCGTTTAATAAACTCGGTCTCGTTGGTACAATTGTTAATACAACTAATATGAATCCATTCGCTGAACCTCTGTCAGAATCTTCTATACATAAATAAGCAATCTAAATAGTTTAGTAGGTTTTTCTCTATGAATATGTCCTCTTTCTATTCTTTGACACAACCTGTCATCTTTAGAATCATTTTGTAATAAATAATTTTAATTTCTGAATAATTTAATATTTTTATAAAGCCTTTAAAGTTACATTATAATTATAGTAATGGTGGAAAAAATCCCGGAACATATCGAATTTACGGATATTGATATAAGTCATCCTGATATATTGGAGCGACCTTGCAACCGCTTTCGAAGATGTCCAGTAATTGTCACGCTTTGTAAGTCTTTCAAATCCCAACTATAACAAATTTAGCTAAAAGGAATACTTTAGTTACCCGTCACTTAAATACAAAGCTTAAATTAAAACTAAAAATAATCCACATAATTCCTATGAAATATTCTTTTACTCGTCAAAATATAAACTGGGGTAGACTAAAGCAACTCTCTCCTGAATGTTCTTAAAACATATAACATTGGCAATAAAAAAGTAAATGGGTACGTATAAAGTTAAATACGTTGTTTCAGCTGACAATCAAATAGCAACAGTAGAAATCCAAAAGCTCCTAGAAGCTGGAATGAATATTGTGAAATTCAAAATGTCATTTACAACGAAAGGCGATAAGATTCGATTGCTCGGGCGTGTAGACAAAGCGGCGCTCGCTTGCTGCCGGAAAAACGGTGTCGTCGACTGGCCAATAGCAACCTGTGTCGAATTGAAAACTTGCATCGTTAAAACTGGACTACTCGAAAATGTACATTATCATTTACTATCGAATTTAAAGAGCATTATATAGTAGTATGTAAAGTAGCCGTGAAAATTAATCCAATCGGCTTAAGATTTCTATTTGTTTCACTAATGATACTTTTGTACAGACAAGCAGGATTATAATTTGGTGCCTTTTCCGACTATAATACTTTTTATATATTAGTTTATTGCGCTTTCTCAGAGAATAGTAAATATTATCATATTTCAGAACGCAGATTATGTACCTATAAAAGAAGGGACTCGTCTAATCCTAACTTGTAACCTAGCAGAAGTTAATAGATGTAATGAAAAAAAGATATTCGTTGATAATCCAACTCTATCGAAAGATATAACGCGCGGTACAGAAATATCAATTGGTTCTGATCAAATCATATTAAAATGCGAGGCCATTGTTAATAACGAACGGATAAAATGTGTCGTTATTAAAGGCGGAATGTTAAGTAATGTTTGTAATGTATGTGCTCGGGGAGTTAAACATACTCAGCCTAATATTACGAAGAAAGATCTGAGTATTGTCCAGTTTGCTTTGAAGTATCAAGTAAGCTGTGAAATATTTTTAATACACTTTATTAGTTTCATAAGTGATACATACAATTTATTATAAGTTTGACGAGCCTATTATGTATCTATTTATCCGTGTGTCTATTGTAATTATAGCTACCAAAGAACTGGACAGATTCTGATGTGGATTTTTGTTCGGTTACGAAATATAGGTTCCATTAGTAGCTCAAGATTTTACTAAAGCAATAAATTTAATATGCAATCTTATTTATTCTATCTTTAACACTTCAAAATTTAAAATATAGTTATTTAATGCAATTTCAAGGTGGATATGATCGTTGTGAACTACGTGCGACGAGTTGAGACATTAACTGAAATAAAAAAATTCATAGGAAATTTCACGAGACCGTTGATATTTTGTGGAATTTGTACTCTAGAAGGTCTAAAAAATATAGACGACATCATCAAGGTACGGATCCTTTATTTATTTTGTTTATCCACCAGTTATACTATAAGCTGACAGATTTAAAACTAAATTAAGCCATGTTAATTATTTAACAAAGCCTTGGATACGGGCTGCCTGTGGCCGGATGAGTGTCAAAAACACAGGCATTCCGAGTATTAAATGTGGTGAAAGGAACTCCTAATAATTTATAAGTTCCGTCCGTGTCACGTACCACCATAGATGGAAACGTCGTAAAGTGGAATATGCGTTTCGATTTCAGCCTATGAATTTCCGACTACTCGAAATAAAAAAAGGCCTTAAGGTTGGTAACGCGTAACTGTATGCTCGTTTGACTTCCTATCGCATAAAAAAACAGTAACAAATAATTAAATATTAAATTTATTACCACAAGTTAGACTATTAATATAATATTTAAGAAATAAAATTATGATAATTTTTTGTTTACTAAAACAAATTTAACCTAGATATAAAAAATATGAAATCCTAGACTTAGAAATTTTCAAATGAATACTGATATATGAAATAATTGTTTTACATTTAGATGCTGTTATTATTATATAACCTATGTCGTAAATTCTCGTACGTATATAATGCGATTTCGATCAAGTAACATGAATCAAGAGGTCGCCGAGTTGAATCCATGTTAGATGCTCTTGTACATGAACTGTTACTCCCGGCTCAGGGAGACTTGAATTTAGGAATTGTTTACTAAATTCTGAAATGTATTCATAGGAATCAGATGGTATAATCTTATCGAGGGAATTTTTACCATTCGAAATTGAAGAATCTGAGAAATACAGATTACCTCACATTCAGAAATGGTTAAGTGGGAAATGTATGGAGGTTCGTTTGTTTGCTTTGACGTTTGTAGCACGTTTCCCGCTCTTTAAATTACTTGGGGTGGCCCTTAGTGTAACCAGCGATGATTGCATGTATATATTGAATCAGATATTCACAAACTGTATCAGATATAATAACTTCAATGGAAGATAGAAAGTTAAAGGCCCGTCATAATTAGCCAAGCCATTTCGTAGAATAGCCAAAACAAATAGACAAACAGGAAAAATTACATAAACTGTGTCTATTATATATAAACAGTATATACTGTTGCTATTTTGGTACTCTAAAAAACAATTTTATTTTATTTTGTATTATTTGAACAGAATTAAGTCTTATTGGTTTTTAGTTAATTAATTTGGTATTATGTACATATAAGTGAGTATTTTTAGGCTGGAAAACCATTCTATCTATCTGGAGGAGTATTCACGCAGGCTTTAAACAGCGGCATTTTTCACGACAATGAAATAGCTGATGTTGTTAATGCAATTATGGATGGTGTTAGTGGATTTATTCTTAGGGATTGCTTCAATGTCGCTAATACGTTGGAAGTTTTATATGCAATCAATGAAACTTGTTATTTTGTTGAACCACTTATCACAAGCAAAACAGACTTTTGGAGGCTCCTTGATTCGGTAAATACAACTTTCTTTATTTACAATAAAGGTTAACTATTTCCGAAATACCAAGAAGCTGTTAATTCTAAAAAATTTTTTTAAAAGCACTATATCTCGTCTCTGTCAGAAAATCATCTTAAAAATACATTATATTAGGTAAAATTAGAGTTCCAAGATTTTAATATTTTTTTTGTTAGATATGACGATAATCAAAATGTATAATTATGTATTATTCTCTGAAAAACCTAAGAAACTAAGAATCTGTCTGAAAAACTCGTCAAAAAGTAGATTTCTAATGAAACCACAAAATATATATTATTTATACTACAATTTTTATATGTAAAATATTTTTCGTAGGTTAAACTGCCCGTCAACGCTGCTGAAGCCGCAATGATGTCATGTGCCTTAGTTGCCAATCAGACAAACGCACGTGTAATCATCATGCCCACCGTTTCCGGAAAAACTATAAAAGCTCTGAACTGGATGAGACCATCGTGTCTTGTGGTTGCGATTAGCACCAAAATACATGTGTTCAGATTTCTACATACCTATCGCAGTGTTATGCCACTTATGTATAAAGGTGAGTCATTTTATAAAGGCTTACAATGCCACAGATGGTGGTTGGTTTTTTAATTTCCGAATAATCGTAATACAAATTATTAATTAATGAAACGTCATTGATTAACCGTTGCTGTCAGTTAGCTGAGTTTTCGCCTACCATCAAGTGAATCTCATTTCGTCAATCAATTCCAAATTTGAAAATTCAAGGGTATTAATATTCTCCGTGATAACAAAACATTTAGTGGAGTTAGAGAAAAAAAATGTAATAAAACCTTATTTATTTTTAAGAAAACAGATTATCAGCGTCTAAGAGCTGGCACGAAGCCATCGAGGATCGTATACACTATGCAATAGAGTATATTGTTCAAAGAGGTTATGTGGTTTATGGAGATACGTATATAACGCTTCAACGAGCCTGTGAGGATAGTTCATTCTGTGACATGGTTAGAGTGTGGAAAGTCAGCGTCACTAAGAAGTTACTAGTTGAGTAAGTAGTAGTTATATCTATAACGGCTTCTGTTGTTGAATCGATTCTTCTACGAGTAATTCAAGCTTTAGTAATTTCATGACGTTTGATCTAATTAAGGCTGACGTTTTAAAGTCTCATGGTGATACGATTATTTTATAATTATATCCCAATTTCCTAACCAAGAACATCAAGATTAAATATATCGCTAAAATACTAAAAATGGTTTCATATAATAATTTTTTATAGATCAAATATATTTCTTAATTTTTACGTAGATTTGTAGGGTTGATTCTCACGGCTGTTAGTCATATCTAATAAATCTTTGTCTATGCAACTGATGCTAATGCATAATAATCATGCAGGAACCAAATCTATACACGCCCATTTATTTCTTACAGATGCCCTGAATAAGAATGAAGATCAAAATATATGTTAATTAGTTGCAAAGAACATACAATAAATTAGTAGATATATTTTTATTTTATATTTCATCATTTATGTTTGTGAAATAAATATAAAGTTAAATATAGTATGTATTGTTTCTTTTTTTTAATAATGGTTAGAGAGCATTTACTTAAAATTACATGAGCAACAAAAATCTTTTTTAAGCCCCAATTGATAAATGTAAAAAATTCTTAATAAAATTAATGCAACTTCCCACGCATAAACAGACATTGATACTTTATTTACTCGAAAAATTGATTATAATAATACGTTGAAGATGTTCTCAAGCCCAAAATATATATCTACATATTAAATAAAATAATTAAGGTTTTTAAAAAAGTCCTTTCCCGTGACCTGACATTAACTAAATATAAATTGTTTATTTAAAATTTTAAATCACACAGGCCAGTGACTATAGATTGCAGTCATTCGCACACGAAACAAAGCTTAAAAACTTTCTCGTAACTAAAGATAAAACATTTCCTTACGATCTCCTGTAAATTGTTCGAAATCTATTGTCTTCGTCTTTTTTCGGAAACACTGAAGATTTGATTTGTTTTCGCGAACAATTCGCACAGCATAAAGATTTGTAGCGATCCCTGTCAAGGGTAACCCTCTGGAGCGTCCGAGTTTCCCTATTTTTTTATTTATCTCAATCCCCGTTTTGATCCCCTAATGGTTTTCCCACAAATAAAACAAGCCTTTGTTTATTTTTGCAAGAGTTGTTTATTTACGCTTGCGTCTCGTTGTTAGCTGCGGCATTTTTTGTTTGTGGTACCGCTTAAGCATTATCTGTGACATTCAACTTGAAAATTGTGGCCTAAAAACATTGACTTAAAAGACAGACTGCATAAGCATTCTTTAGTAAGGTGCCATATGTAATAAGAGTTATTTATGGTACTTTTGACTAACTTCGCATGAACTTTAAGTAAATCGCCCAATAAAACCCCAATAACTCTGTAACCACCATATTTATAATAATATAATACATAAGAAATTTAACAATTTAGTTAGTTTTAAAGAAATGATTCACCGTTTAATAATATGACGTCACAAACAACAAACAACAAACAACCAATTAAATAAAATACGTGAGAATCGTAAATTTTTAGTACGAAGACGTCATCGCGGATCCTACAGGAAAAGTTATTTCTATGACATAACAGCTCTTAGAATTGCCATGAAATGTTGTCTATTATTCTTTGACGACTGACGTATATCTCCGTATACGTACGTGACGTATAATTTATGATAATTGTTTTTTATTATTTTGATTTAATTTACATTTAATTAAAACGACATGGTGTGGCCTACGGAATTCGATGAAAAACTTAGCGAAGTAAGTCTGCCTATACATATTAAATCTACGATTCTTTAATAATAAAGGTTTTATTGATACAGTACAATGCGATGGAGCTCCCTGGTCAGCAGCTTCCAGCGTCGTTTGCGCAGACGCCACTCGATCACGTCCTGAACCTCGACATTAAGGCTCCTCCAGGTTGTCAAAGGCTCACAGGAATTATTGCAACAATGGGTAAAAAGTTGAACAGATATGGTCGTTTTATCATCTATTTACTTTATTAAATCTAAGTGACTTAGTTGATTGTAAAAATTCTAACCTGTTATCTAATATAACCCTTTTGAGAGTCAGTTTCTAATAAATTTATATGTTGCATATTGACTGTCTTTTCCATTACTTGTACTAAACTAAACAACGAATTCATATAGCTAGTATAAACAACTTTAATTAATAATATAAATTATTATGAACACTAATTACTCTATAAGTTTTAATTTTATAAATTACATTTTATTTATTCAAATCAAAATTCTAATTTTAGGTGAAGCGACATATGATGTAGAAGTATTAAAAAAAATGATAGCTTGCGGCATGAACATGGCTTTGTTAAATTTGAATTTTGGTACAAAAGATGATCATTTAGAAGTGATAAATATGTTAAGACAGGCAGCTAAAAACTACAGCACTGAAATGGGAAGGAACTATCCTTTAGCTATAGGAATTAAGTTAACTGGACGAAAAATAAGGACTGGCTTTATTGCGGATGTATGTTTTAATAGATATTTAAGCTTATTGCCAGCCATTTCGAATTAAGAATACTTACGGACTTGTAAGCTATCAGATGAACAATCCCTAGAAAAGATTTTCGTAACTAATCATTATTTTTCTCTGTATAATTTCACTTAGTCAGGCGAGCAGTACGGTATATATGTATATTAAAAAAATATAAAAATATTAATTACATATTATATGCCTCATCCTGTTTATAGTATTATGCATACATACATAGTATTTAGCGTTATTATAAGAAATGAAAAGAAAATTATATATTTTTGTCGGTATAGATGATATGTCAGTGAATGTGCTCGCTGAGTATTTTTAGTATTATAACTCATTATCATAATAAACTAAAGATATCTGAGCGTCGTATAAAACAAGCTCTATCTTGGAATATTAAGTGACTTAATAAGATTAATGGATTGAGTTAAGTGAGTCAGTGTCTAAATTCCGAGCGTTGGATCGCTTCCAGAGTTACGGAGAGGCGGTTGATTTAAAAACTGGGGAGACAGTAAGGCTGACGACAGACGAAACATATAAAGATAGATGTTCAACTTACACCATTTACGTCGATTTTATGTATTTTGCGGATCAAATGAGCAAAGGAGACTATGTTTTATTGGATAATGAAATGATCATGTTACGAGTTGAAATGATATCTGCGACAACACTCACTTGTAAGATTGAAAGAGGAGGTTTCTTGGGATCTTATAAAGATGTATTTGTACCGAATGTCAGCTTTGATATGCCGAACTATACTGATAGAGATAAAGATTACATCAATATGGCTATAAGTAATCAGGTAAATATTTAAGGAAACAACATATTTTTTTTAATAAAATACTTTCCGTTTGACATTATCACATTGTTAACGAATATGAAACTATTATTATACTTTCATCTATTATTATTTCGCATTAGCTTCTGCCAGTGACTTTGCTCGCGATGATTTCGATTTTTACATCTTGGGTTACATAATTGTAATTGTTAATGAGGATTCCTAATTGTTTTGAAAATATTATATAGCCTTCCTCGATAAATGTACTATCCAGCACTGGAAGATTTTTTCAATTCGAACCAGAGGTTCCTGAGATTAATGCGTTCAAACAAACAAACAAACTCTTCAACTTTATAATATTAATATAGATTATTTCAATGGCCAAAAACCAAGGAAGACCTAAGTGAAGTTCATGAAACTTTTTAAATCGTATTTGCAAAATGTCAAATTCGCACGCTACATCATGTAACTGTTTTGTAACAGATGGCCGGATAGACAATATAGACGATTTTTAAAATAGTTTTGGTAACTTAATAATTTGGTTTTCTATTACAATAATCAACAAATAAGAACTTGAAAGTGCAACAAAGAAAGTTAATAAAATATGTAACTCGCTTCAGTTGGACGTTATTATCGCGTCCTACTCGACTAACGCGATTACGGAACTCAGGAGTTTAATGGGAGAGAAGGGAAAGAAAATAGCTATTGTCGCCAACATCCAAACTATTGAGGGTTTCCGCAACTTAGACGACATTCTTGCGGTAAGTGCTAACTAATGGAATATTGTGGCGGACTTTCCCTTAGTTTTAATGCAACCTGTCACTTTTCCATATTCTATAGAAAAATGTAATGAAAAAGTTTTAGTATAAGACTCGCATGCTTTCTTTAATATTCAGCAATATATGGTGTAGCTGAAAACGCAATAGTTATAATACACTAGCGGACCAGACGGCCGTTGTCGTGTACACAAGTCTAAAATATAATATATTCTAACTTTTTTAATTTAAATGGAACAATCTGGACAGTTTTGATGAATTTATTTTATAAAAAACGTACCAAATTGTAAACCTAAACCAGTCTTCAATATATTTGAACACCACAAAAAATTCATCAAAATCGGTCTAGCCTTTTAGGAGAAGTTTAATTACAAACATACGCACACAAGCTTTATATATTTGTATTACATTATTGGATATTCACGTCTTTGATGAGTGATTTATTGGTCATATTAGAAATTCGATGAATCTTATACTATTTCTAATGATAAATTCACGTTAAATTGCAGACCACAAGTGGAATAATGATTACGCGACAAGAATTGGGTTCTGATATAACTCCAAAAAAATTGATAATCGCT
Source organism: Hebomoia glaucippe (assembly GCA_025727935.1). NCBI lineage: Eukaryota > Metazoa > Arthropoda > Insecta > Lepidoptera > Pieridae > Hebomoia > Hebomoia glaucippe. Next base: position 1,303,779 of record JAOSYY010000013.1, on the reverse strand, counting down.
CAGAAAAATATGATAGCACGAGCTAATAAGGTATCTTTATTAAATAATTTCATCGCTACATTGAAATTTCAAGAAAAGAACGCGAATAATGGAATAGTAATTTACATTTTGGTTTCTTGCATGTAGGCAAATATTCCTGTCTGTATTAGTGCGCATATTCTCAGTAGTATGCGATATAACAGAGTTCCGCTACGAGCCGAACTACTAGATATTGCTAACTGCATCCTCGACGGTGCTGACGCCCTAGTACTCTCTGCTGAAACAGCCGTCGGACAATTCCCTATAGACACAGTTGCGTGCCTGTCTAGCGCTTGTAAAGAAGCCGAAGCCTGTCTGTGGACAAAACAGATCTTCCACGATTTTGTTGATAAGGTAAATGAAATTTTCAATAATGAAAATTTATATTTTTTATCTGTGGATATTTTTATAATCTTTATAGAAATAAATTATGTATATAAATATTATAAAGATGAAGTATATTTGCTTTTTTGCTTAAACGCACTAATCTCAGGAACCACTGATCCAGTTTGAAAAAATCTTTCACTGTTGGATAGTGCATTTATCGGGAAAGGCTATAGGCTATTATTATATTTTCAAAAAAAATAAGGGTCATTACTAAAAGTCTTATAAAAATCAAAAAACCAATGTATAAAAATCGAAATGAACGCGAACGATGCCGCTGGCAGAAACTAGTTCGCCATAATGGAACGAATCAAAAGTAAATCCCAGTTTCGTATCACAAAAGTTTTAATGAAAAAATATTACAGGCTTAATAAAATCGATATTTTTCAATTTATCATTAGAAATATTATTGTGTATTTACTATACGCCAGCAACAAACATTATTTTTGTATCTGTTTTAATCCAATAACACTCCATCTTTGATGTCATTATTTTCGGATTCTCTTTTATCAGCGTCCGTACACAAAGAGCATCAAAAATAAATTACTTCTGAACACATAAATAAGCATTAATCCGAACAAAATAACGTTATTTATACTGTTTCATGTGTGCATTGAGATTTTATTGTAGCTCTGCTGTGGTCATTGAGAATTTAACATTGATTAATACCATATCATTTGTATTTATAAGTTAATCTAGTAGAAATTATGAATATAAAAATTGTTTTAATCATAAAAGAGATATGCACTATTAAATATGGCTTATTATTTTTTTTTACTGGTACGCGTATTCGGTACATTTTTAGCACCGAATATCTCAGCTTTTAGTACCTTATAGTTTAAGACATGGAATTTATAATTAGTGAATATCCTCTAATGATAGCTAGCCTCTTTTATCATCAGACACCAATGCCCTGTGACCAAGTAACTGCGACGGCAATAGCAGCAGTTCTAGCAGCACAACGAACGCTTGCAGCGGCTATTGTCGTGGTGACATCATCCGGAAAGTCCGCCCAAATCGTGTCCAAGTTTCGACCGCGATGTCCCATAATCGCCGTGACAAGATATGGGCCAATAGCTAGACAGTTGCACTTATGGAGAGGAGTTATGCCGTTAATTTACGAAGGTTACATAGCATGGAATCCCATTTTTTTCAGCTAATATAATTGTAAATATAAATCGACGCAGCTACAAGGTTGTTTTCAAGGGGCACTTATGTCCAACATAGTTGTAAAAAGTGAGAAGAGAAGAGTAGGTAGAGTAGTAGAGTGTACTAATGGAATATTAAAAAGTACTATCGCGGAAAATAGACAGCTTTACGCAAAAAATAATCTAACTAAATTCTAATATTTAATCTAAGATTTTGATTATAGCGGCACCTGACATAGATTGGCAAATGGACTTAAGTAAACGCGTACTATTCTGCACTTCCTGGGCCATGGAGCGAGGATTTGTACGAATTGGAGATCCTCTAATTATTGTCTCAGGATGGCGACAGGGTTCTGGATATACTAACTCCATGAGAGTTATGTACGCTGAAGCGGATGTCGCAACGCTATGAAGAAGATTTGTTTAGGAGCTCCTATAAGTAGTTTAATGAAAGTGATAAAGAATTCATGGTTCATTGGAACGTTAATATTGTTTACGGCAATTTATCTATTTCCTTTCATTATCGAATTTTGTTACGGCTTTTTATAACTATACGTTGTGTTATACTTCTTAATATTGATATAATCTAATTATTCAATAAATAATATACATAGAGATGACAGCATTTTGTTTAGACAGTATTTAAATTTTAATGTAACTTTTAACAATAAAACAAAGCAGATATGACATTAAATATAGCTTTAAGATCCATCTAGATCACGAACATATATCAAAAACATCTATTTATGTACAAGCAGTGATGCTATAGACAAACACAGCCAAAAACGTATTTTTCTTTTTGCAAAAGAGATTAAAATAATTATTTTTAAAAGCTTCAGAAAATATTTATGATCGAAATAAAATAGTTTTTCATATTAATTCTTTAGTTGTATACTTCTCCATGCAACTGCATTTAAATTTAAGTATCAACTTTATATTAAAGAATATGAATTTAACACAAAACTCAAGCTTTGGAGTTTTGCTGACATTGTGCAATCAAAATGTCATCTCGTCAGTTCAAAGCTAAAGCACTAATAGAATTTAAAATCAAAAAGCGTAATCGAAAACTCTTGATGTCGCTTTGACCAGACGTGTCTAAATAGTCATTCGGAATATTGAAGTTTCGAAGCGGTTGTGATCAACGCCAAAGAGTTAGATGTGCTTACTATCCGGCATCGACGAGGCAATTTGAAAGCCTCTTTCAGGTGCACAAATTGAATTTATCAACCTCCTTCAAGCCAACGCATACTGGACACAAATTGATATAGGATCAATAAAACTAGTATGGACAACGTTTAATATTATTTTTCAATTAAATTTCAATAGTATCATTTGCAGGTAGTTTAAACTAATAATTTTCAGTTTTAGTATAATAATCATAAAATTTATAACATGAGAAACTTCTAGTTCTTCGTTATTTTGAATACAACGAATCGTATATACCTATATGTATATCATTCTATTAACACGCATAAGCATCTCTTGCAATACGTAAATAATTAAAAATATTAAACCAAATCGATGACGTCATCTTGTTGAACCGACATACGTGTATGAAACGATTAGTGGAAATAGAGGAAGTGAAATGAGTCTGTCTAGATCGTAGCAAGTGGAAAGCCACAGTCTCTGCCTTTTTCTATAGGAATATAAAATGGTTATATGTATGTATATATTTAAAGTCCATTTTAACCACTTGTTATGTTTGTACCGAAATAAAAATTCGTACAAATATAGGATTCGAATAACAATAATATAAGTTTGGTATTTAGGAATTGGCTCCGATGGTGAAGCGGATACCTAAACTATATCATATATGTTTTGACCACCTTAACATTATAAAGTATCTAACATTTTAATATTCTCCTAGGATAAAAGATATCGTAAATTATAATCGTTATTCAAATTATTATTATATATACAAAAAAAAACAAATAAATTAAAGTCTTGGAATTATCACACGAGAACTGTTGGCGTCTTTTACTTTTCATTAAATATAATTAAATAAGTAAATATTTAATAGTAACTGTCAAAAACATTCCAGACTGAAGGTTAGTGCTATAAAGGTGGCGTGAAGTGAACAGATCGACTAGAACGGATGTAATTACAAGCAGTTACCGCCCTGGACAAATGCTAGCTGCATTGACAAAGGTACGAACGGGGCAATTTACGCAGCTGGGATTTCAAATCAGAGATCTTTCTTTACTTTTCTGAAATTAAAAAGTGTTGGCTTTGTGTCCTAGAATATCAGTTTACAGCATTTCTCTGGAGTGGAGTCTTTTATCTACGTTGTTATAAGATTTTAGAAACGAGATCGCACTTCAAATCATAACAAATACTGGACACCTTAGGTTCATTACCATCGAGTAAGTCTAACTCCGATGACATCCGACAAAACTTTTACTTTGAATATAATATTAAAATATTGGATGATAATGAATAATGAAGTTTGATTAAAATGAATATTTATCGGGGCAGGGCTTTTGGAATAATATCTATTAATGATAACTAAGAGTCGCTTTTGCGACTTTTATATTAATTATCAGGGTTACTAAAGTGATAAGGGCTTTTTCAAAATACTTCATGAAGCGGCCATAATAAACACACATTTAAAATGTTCAATGATCTATTAATGAACATTGCATAATTGCATTTGCACACTTAACAAATAAAATGAAATAACTCGTTACTGAAGGCGCTCTCTATAATTGAAGTAAGGCGGTATTCCCGTTTATTAAACACGAATTCGACTTCCGAAACACGGAAATCGATCATTAACAGCAAATCTCCTATGTTTCGTACAATTCTCGTTCCTATTTCAAACTATTCTGGCATACAACCGCGTGCCAGTATTGATATACTTCGCGGATAAGTGAATACGAACTTTGGTCGTCAGACCGTCCCTTTCCAATTATCGGCTCATCCAACACGGTGTCTTTCAAAGGACTAATCAATTTGTTCGTGTTTCGAGACACATGGCTCTATCATGTTTCGGTGTTCGAAACTTGTAGAGGCAGAAACTGAAATCTAAAAGAATTATCTAAAGGCGATTGAATGAATGAATTCTAAATATTTGCAGTAATAGTTACGCTTCTTCATGTATATAAACTTGATAGTTTAATAAAAACAGATCTTAATGGGAAAATAATCAATGAAATGAGCAAAGAATTATGTAAAGAATCCATATTTTTAACGTCTCTTTCTCCGCTTACATTTTGTTTTCTGGTCTTCATACTCTACAATACATCAATATATCGTCATTATATTTTTGTATAATAAAAGCAATTCGGTATTCGCTAATCAAGTCACACAAAAAAAAGAAACCTTGACACTTGTGTAGCAAACCCTCGTATGAAATAAATAGTTTCTTTAGAGCCTTATCGACAAATAAATATGAGGTTCGTTTGATGGTGCTTGGTGTGTCTTGGTTACATGACAACAAAAACTATTAAATGTTGTGTTGTAGACCTATTCATTTATTCTTTCGCTCCCTTTCCATACATTAACAGTAAACACTGTATAACTTGTAGAATTTAAGTTCTGAACTTAATCGTTTGTTAGTTGCTAATTAAAATTTGACTATCTCGGAATTTAAAACACATATATAATTCTGTATGAGAAATAAACTAAGAAATATTTTTTCAGCTTCACTGAAAGACTAATTGCCTGAAAGTATAATAAAAAATCTTTATAAGTTAATACATCACGTTAATTTAAATAGTATAATGTACCGAAAATGTAAACAGTAAAACAGGGTCAGTGGGGAGGAAATAACGAGGCAAAATAAAAATGCGAAATCTGAATAAAGATAGTGAATGATGCTTCAATGGCCACGATGCCACGGCTAAATTGTAATGTTTACAAGTTAAATTAGTCGAGCGAAGCACTTATTCATAGCTGGAGTTTACTTTTTGAGGCCTATTTGAAAATACGCGCAATTTGCTTTGTATTTTGTTCATCACTGAGTATCCATTTCTTCGTAATTTTGAATGAATTACGGACCTTCTTTCAGTTCAAGGCATAATTTGTTCACAATCGATGTTGCAACTGACTTTTTTTAACCTCGTTTCAAAAAGAGGAATGTCTATCTGTAGCATCGTAGGTACTAAAATAATAGGTCCATTCTGCGCGATTTTTGTGAACTTTGAAGGTGACTTGACATAGATGTTGTCTAGCTACAACATAGGAACTTTGATTTTGACGTTTGTTGTTTTGTCTTCAGAGTTTAAAGTTCTTAATACCATATGTTATTTGAATCAGAAGCATAAATAACTGGACATGAATCGCGCATTAAAAAGACTTACCGAAAGTCATGACCACAAATAAACCTGTAGACTAAATTAGAACATATTATATATTGATAAATAAATTGTTTCTAATCGTAAATTTCAAGTGAAGAAATTGGGCGTTTTTACCCCAACATATATTTGTACTACAGATATAATAAAAAATATATGTAATGTATCGAACGCTTTTCTATTCACCTCATTCAATGACATGAGAAGAAAAAAAAGGAAAGTAGAAAAAATGTCGAATGCAAAAGCAGCGTACTTATTAATTATCGGTGAATTATTGAACGAACAATAGAAATTTTCACTTAAATCAAAATAGAATATGGATCATAACCTACATTTATTAATTTTACAACTAATCCAGCTTGAAATTATTAAACTAAGATGCGGCTGTCGTAAGTCCATTAAGCCTTTGAAGGCAAATGTCCGGTATCTATATATTAACGAGATTACGATCGCAATATTGGCTTTCATATTTAAAATACGAGGATGTACGTAAGATGGAAGCTAAATAAATTTAAGATTTATTTTATAATATATTTTTAATGCTATGTTATAAGACCAGTTTTAAAATTCACGCAAAAGGGGAAATTATAACTGCTAAGCGAATAGTCCGATTAAGATGTGGTTTATATATTTTAATTAGACTTGATCGAAATGGACTTTAACTATAATTAAAATTCAGGCGTTGAATGATTTATCGTCGGAGTTGCGTGAAAATTTTAATTGTTTTAAATTAAAATTGTAACCGCAGGCTACCTTGAATATGTATTATATATATATACTTGTTTGGTTCATGTCAAAACTGAGACAATTTTCAATCAAAATTGAAGATCGTTAATTATGTATCACTAAAAAACAGGACCACAGTACTCACTTTGTATAATTATTAAATAGCAGTGGCAATTACAAGAGAAATTGCAGCTTAGATATTATTTTGTTGATCTATAAATATATACAAAATCGTGATAAGCAGGAATATCTCTAAAGCACTTAAATCGCTAAATATGTCGCTATAATTCTTATTATCCCGAATAAAAGATACGCATGACATTTAGCGGTATCAGAGATAAATAATAGGACCGTACATCATGTTTTATTCTATTTACTTTATTTAGTATTTAGAAGCGGAGAAATGTTCGTTGAATATTAAAATGAGGATTTCGAGAAAAGGAAAAATTCTCGGTAATGTTTTTACAATATAAAACGGTGAAGGAAGAAATAGTATTTGCTTTAAAGTAATAGAATTATGTTCCACTGTCGTATTATTTTTTAAATATCATTCATAATTTTTTATCTAACTAGCGCTGCTCCATGTTTTGCCTACACTAATTATATATATAATACATACCCAATTTTTTAATCACTGATAAAAATTACAATAGTGATGATGATGATCTGGTGGTACTTCCTGCTTTTATTTTATATACATCGTGATTTAATCGTTACTCCTTATAAAATTAGCTATCTGTCAAAATTGTTCAAGCCGCTTCAGGGAATGACGGACACAGACATTAATTTCAAATGTTGTGATTCCATCATACGTACCGTTTATGCTTTCGCCCGTGAGAACATATACGATTCGATTAGGTACTTAAAAAAACCGTCAATTGCATATACATTGACACTTAATTTTTATGGTGTAAATTAATCAAACAACATTCTTAATTACGTAAATAAAAATAGAATCGCTAATGATCTCTGTATTTAAAAGAGTAGTAAAGGGCTCGCTATACGTTTCTATGTTTTAACGCACAAGTTAAACCAGAGACAAACCATTTTTGAAGTGCGCGTCCCCTATTCGGGGAAATATTTCATAGTGAGCACTACACGCAATGAATGTTGAGACAGCAATGTCTATGATAATTAAGAGTTAAGACCCTTATCTATCAATGGGAAATATGCCTAAATACAATTTTAAATCATTTCTAACATTTCAAGTTCTGGTATTGTGAACAAAGGACGCTGAAGTGGGGACTGTGCCCTATCAGTGACAAGCCTCTCCAGCTAAGCGCTAAATGAAGCTGCTTAGGAATACGAGTGAATGGCTTGTCAACTGCAATGGACTCTTCGGTGACTACGTCGTTCAGAGGGAATTTTAATTTGTTGTACATGTTGGTTGGTACCTTGATGGCGTCAAGAGTATTTAAAGATCCGATCTGATTTTTTATTTAGATTGTGCAAATTTCAAATTCTGTTATCAGCTAATAAAACAAAGGGTCAGAATAATTACTAACACCTTTTTAGATACGGTGACCTGTATTTCATGGCATAATGTCAATTTGAATCTAGCCTTGAGATTTGTCAAAACGTTTTTCTACATGTATATTTGATATTTTGACGATGTTTAAGTATATATCTATTCACGACTTAAAACATGACGTGGAATACGGGCCATAGTTACCTGTCATTTATTTGCAGTATTATTAGTCAAAAGTATATATTTACAACCGAAATGACAACATGCACAGTTGATAGAAGACATTTACAGAAATTTAAAAGTATAGAATCTCAAGACTTCCGTAACAAGACCATTCCTTTGACTACTGTCTCCAATAAAGACCACAGACAAAAAGTCACAATTAGTACTCGACGGTCGTCCCTAATTAACTTGATCGAGTTTTATTTCGAACCCTTTTTGCATTCCAACCACGTCGCACAGAAAAGAATTTAGCATTAGGTGTTAGTTTTATACCATTCGTTTTAAATGTAAATTTTTTCCGAGCTAAAACATTTAGAAAAAAGTCTATAAGTTGTTCAATTAAACACGGTAAGAGTAACAATGCTTTTCACATAATTATATTAATATTTGATGAGATTGTTGTTAAAATAATATATTAGAAATGTATCTTTATTTCACAGTCCAGAATTTACCGAAATATACTCCGTATTCTTGTGATCGTTAGTATGTCTTATAAAAATGCAGTGATAACTATAATAAAGAAATTTAAAGATTAATTTATAACGCGGTAAGCAGACAATGTGTGTATTGCGTCTAGATCAAACTTTGAACATTTAAGGTAGCTTTGCGTGGAAATTACAAGAAAAAATCACATACAGACATAGTTCGTCTATATTCACACAAAAAATATATTTAAATATAAGATACACTAATAACATGTGTCTATCGTTAGCCTCTTGGCACACATTTTATTGACACTATGGATGATTGGAATTCACTTCTCACAATACGATAAAATTCTGAACTTGCAGGGATCATAAAAATATCACGGATTGTGTTAAATCTTTTATTGTATCAAAATCCATATGAAACAGGCAATCACAACCACCTCTTACTTTGTTGCGGAAAAACTTGCAACAGTGAAAATCTAAAACTAGATTGGAAAATTGAATGTTTGTTTGATCCAGATACACACGCTGCATTGCAATCCTGTGGATTGTGGACAAATTCAATTTTCTTCTTGCCAATAACAAAAACAATAACGAAGTAGAGAACCGAAGAACTCTCGGATTTCGCTAAACATTGCAAGGTAATGAGACGCAAATTGAAACATAATCGCCACTGAAAGTGCTTTTTATAACTTATTAATTGAAGCTTGAGAAACAGCGATTTCTTAATTCAATTTAGCTATGAATTTTCAATGAACAAATAGAGCTTTGAAAAGATGTATTTTTCACAAGAAATAATTGATAATTTTCATTTCGCCATCCTCCGCAGATAACTTTGCCCTATTAACTTCACACTATATTTGTGGGGTATAATTATGTAAACTATTTTTATGTATGGAAACTCCTGTAACTATATTCAATAAATCTTCACGTTTAAAATACGTACTACAGTATGATTAAAATCGCAACAAATGACACCTCTTTGCACAGACATAAAAAAACGTAAAAAGTATTATAGAAATCACGGTGACAAAGAAAATTCTCTGCCATAAGCCATGCATGAAGAAAACCCTTAGAAGACAACCCTTTACTTCTTCGTGTCGCGGCATTTTGAACCCTAAGCCGCGTCTGAGCACTCTTCAACGAGGATTAGGTTTTTTTACCGCTGAGACAGCCAAGAGTCAAGAGCTTGAACGACGAAACAACAAAAACCGGCTAAGCGTAATTTACACTTTCGGTAAGGTTGAGTTAGAGACATCTAGATATCACAGGTCATACTAATGTCTTACGCCTAAGCCCAATCTGACATGTTAAATACTGAAGAATAAGTAGTCATTTTACAAATATCTTAAATTTTTATAACTGAAGTAACTGACAAAATAATTTATGTACCTAATACAATTATTCTAAAGAATCCTTCCCGAATTCATTTATACGACAGCTATTAATGAACATTTACTATCGTTCTATAAATTAAATGTTTTATATATAATTATCTCCCCTAATACACATGCATTCAGTAGAAATTTGCAAAATCATTCGATCGAGTTTTTAATTATTATAAACATTTTTTTACTGCTTTTAAGAAGACAAATTTCTTTTTATACAATATAAACTACACAAAGCGTAAATTAAAGTCCAATAATAACTCAATTACAGTATAAAATATTGTATAAATATCTAATAGGTACGTTTAACTTCTAACAAAACCGATATACAAGTGACACGTCTCAAAGCTCTCCTGAGACAAGAACACTATTAAAAGTTTACCAACTCAAGACCAACTACTCAACTTTGAGTTTGTGTTCGCTCTTTAAAGACTTGCTTTAGAAATAAATTGTTTATCTACTAGCGGGCAAACCAGAATTCTGAAACAAACTGGAATGGAATGTTGCATCGTGGATGTGTTTGCACTTCAAAATGGGATTACTAGTCTATGGAAGACGAAAACAAAAAGCACAAAGCCTTCTTTAACATTTATACTACTTACTATTTACTATATTTATACGGGTTTTATTTTAGATCAGTTTTAAAATATAAATGATGCTTATACTTAATTCATGATTTCCATTGTTTATCATATTAATGAAATGTTTTGACAAGTTTACAATTTATAAATAATTTATATTGTTTGAAAAATACTGTAAAAATGTAAGAGGACTACATATTTATCATATATCTGGTTTGATGCTAAAGTGAAAAACATATAGATATTTTTTGTTCGTCTCGGGTACAAATAAAACGAATCAGTTCGTGAGTAAATGATTTCCATAGAATATCATATTTTCGATTGCAAAGTTCCTTGGTACCCGAGAGATCTCGTATCCTTAAACTGACGAAAACAAAGAATATCTGAATATAGGTTCGCGAGAGGGAAATCGAAATTTACATCCTAATTTCCCAAGCGTATCCTACAGTGAGGCTCTATTCGTCAGTGATAACAAAAATCGGAAATATTTAAATGTTAAGTATGTGATGTACCATGTAGAGGTTTCCTTTATGAATAATTTTAACAAACTAAGTATAGTTCAGCTGTATATAAAGTTTTAGTTACTAACCCTAATTATAACTTATATCACTGTAGTCTTAAAATAATATTCTAGTTCTAAATCTTTTCTATACAGTAAATTTATTTAATAGTAAATAAAATTTCATTAATTTATAGACTGTTGGTAAATAGACCAACAGCTTTCTATTTATTTAAGTTTATTAAGTGTACTTTGTGGGTATGAATTGCTTCCAACAAATACCTAGTATTATTTAATATTTTCATTTCTCATTCATATTTCGCTTGTTGAGCATTTTAGCTGCATTGAAATTTTATACCCTCGAAAAAACAAAATATAATGGTAAATGACTGGAATAATAAAATACCGTTTCTCCAAAAAAATATACCTCTTCACACACGTTTGCTGTAATTTATTTTTTTAATATTCATATTCTATCATAGAGTGTATTTTTGGCGCTGAATCATTCTCCAGCTATTTCCCTGATTATATTAACATACAATTCTTAAGCTTAAAATGTTCGTGTAGTTGTTAGGATAGCTTTTTCAACTATACTTTGATGGTGACCAGCTTAATAAATTACTTCTGTCAAATTAATGGAGATTCGTCGACAGAATTTTGATGAGGAAGTTACATTGTGTCACAAGATTATAATTAATAATTAAATTCAGTTTTTTTTTTGCTACGCAAATTTAGAATTTACCTGTGTGTATAATAAGAGTAAATTTAATGTGTAAACTAGAACATATTTATTCGGTCTTAATTTGACATTTGACAATCTATTCATGGCTTGCACTCACTAGATCCACTAATTGCATACGACAGCCAAACTAAAGCGCATTTCATCATTCATGATTACCAGTATATAACTACCGTCTCGCCACGTAGTCAACGTAGTGGTGCTCGAGACAGAAATTCGTCACCTGTTGAAAAATAATTAGGCAAAAAAATCTGTACTGAAAACAAAAAATCTGGTGCTGTTAACATCGCTGTTGAGCCTGCCGCTTGCTGTGTTATGCACTTGACGCTCGAAATTATGCGGTTTCAACGAAAATTTTCCAGTGAAGCATAAGTACTTATATTCGAAATTTAAAATAATATTACGCTTTACTATTCATTTTTCAGTATCGGAAGGGATATGTAAATGATGATAATGAATAGTACTTACAACCAAATAGTTACTAAATTATGCATATAACAGATCTATAAATTGCTTTCATCAGACTCACGTCTTAAGGATTAGATATTTTTGAAATATTCTTTGGCAACAGTAGAAATGTAAGTGCTTTAGTATATAGCAAACTTCAGTAATAATGTATGTTGTAAGATTTACAGGATAATATTTTAAAATAAGTGAGAATACGCAACGCATCATACTACAAAACAAATAAATCGTCTGGTCATTTTTTTTCCTCCTTTCGTATACAGAAAATGATTTGAAGTTTTTAATGCTTTTATGGCAAATTCTCCCACCGCTTTGTTGTTAATCAGGACACTCTTCTCAATCCCTAATAGGAACTCTATGTAATTAAAAACAAAAATTACAAGCTTTTCATTAATTTATATTATAGAAATATCATGACTTTCAAGTGAGATATTTAAAAAAATCACGTTTTGTTTTTAGAGAATATATATTACGTCACATATGTGACATGATGTTTTAAACTGCGTAGTCACTTTTTGACATTAATAGTAGACAAGAAAAGACTGTCAAAGTGACATACAAAGACGAGTGTTTTTCATAGCAAATAGCAATAATAGATTCGAATTTGGAAGCTCGGAACATAAGCCGATTGTAAACATACTTATTGATTAGTTGTATTTCTATTTTCTATCACAAACGATAACAGCCGGTGAAACGAAATGGACCAAGACATCGCAAAAAAGCTTTTCATAGATGGAGGCACGTTCATTTTTCTGGGGGTACCCGAAGAAACTCAATTTGGAATCGATATGCAATGCTGGAACACGGATGAAGATTTTCGCGGTATTAAAATGATTCCACCCGGCTTGCACTATATCCATTATGCAAATGTTAGTAAAGGTACCGGAGATGTATCGCCAAGGTAATTAAAAGTTAATGCCTATATATATTTCTTTTCGCCAGATAACAAGCATAGTAAATAATTCATAATGCTACTTTTAATATATTTAGAAAGTCTTAAAGTGTGCCATATATTCATCAAATTTACTTTTATAAGTTGCAAACTTGGGTGTTAAATTTGTATAATATTTAATCATATGTCTGATATTTAAAGAAAATAGTTTTTTCAGCTCTCATGAGTAATTTCCATTTTACATGTTATTTTCATGGTGTCTAGAGTAGAAAAATTGAATGACTATTTATGGAACCCAATTTAGCTTTAAATATCAAAGGTGAATGAAGCTGTGAACTTTGATCTTTAATCTTTTGAGGTACTTTTATATTGTCCTTATATTAATAATTACTGTTTTCTTGTACTATATTTAAATCGTATAACACTTATTCAATTTTGAATAATATATTTACAGATCTGGTTTCATGCATTTCTTTCACAAGAAAGAGATCCTCGTAAAAATTTGGGATAAAAATATAGAAGACATGAGTAAAGATGAGGTTGCGGAGGAAAGTGTCCAACGTTTAAAGGACAACTTGCTTAACTTAGACAGGCATTTAGCACCATACCCTTATGATATTTGGCAAAAATGGAAACTGTTGTCTTCACAAATCACAGGTAATGTTAAAACTGGCCTTTATTTAGTATAATTGTACTGTATGAAGTTTATAAAACAATTATCTTATGCTTCATATTATTTTCTTATTATTATATATACATAATATATTATTGACTAATATCTAATTAGATGGCCCTAAATTATTTCTTAATTTTATTTATATTCCATAAGCATTTAAATGGAGTGACATCAATTTTATTTGCAAAAATAGGCTAAATCATATATTATGTATATGTATGTATATGTATGTATATGCATATACAAATAAAAAGTTCATGTACAGATATTTTACATTACATGTAGAATTATGTCTAAGTTACTGAATTCATTTATATTATATTTTTTTGAGATATAGGCTGTGGTGTTTCAAAGAGTATTACTTCTACATATTTTTTAATATTTCAGAGGATTTAGCAAAAAAGCTATCACCAGAAGATGGGTTTATCCGAGCTTCTGTTGAACTTCTATCTACTACTGATGCAGATAGACCGAGAGGAGTAAAAACTTTAATTAATTTGAATGACAGTACAGATTTGGATGATAATTCAGTGGCTGGACAATCAAATCCTAAGCGAACAAAACGAATTACTGCTGCCGAGAAAGAAGATTCTATGTTACCAAAGTTAAAACCAGTACCAGGTATGTTAATTAATAAAAAATATTTCAATAATCCAATAAAGAAGATTATGATTGATTTTATAATTGCACCCAAAGCTATAAATAATTCCTTACAGCATTTTTTTGTTACTAGGTGCATCTATGAGGTTTACAGAGATCCCACATGACAAATATCCACCTGGCTCAACCCCAGAGGAGGTCACCAAGCATTATCTTGACCAGTCATACACACTAGGATTAATGATCGAGCAACAATTAGAGTAAGCTGCTTCCTTTTAAAGACAACCCCAGCAGCTTTCGATAGTTTAACCCAGATATTAATTCTATTCTCGAAGCAGTGTTAGCTCAACTTACAGTAAAAAATCATTATCTTATCTATGACATTTGAGAGCATTTAGCTGTGGGCAGCCTGATGGGGTTATTTCACTAACTGCTTCATTTTATCCGTGTAACATTGCTAATCTATCGAAACATTAATTAGTTACCTACATCAAATTGCATTACTTTAGTATTTAAATCAATTTTATTATAATTGAACACAGACACCATTAAAGTATTTCAGCATGAAAATGGAGATATATTCTTATGACTAATTATAAAAATGTGTACACAGGAATTGCTTCTAACATTAGTATTGTATGTTTAAAAGGTTTACAACCATAGCTGAAGCATATAATAAGAGACATTACTTCTCTAAAATATTTTTAAAAATTCTTATGTCATGTTTCAGACCACTTCACATAATCGGCGAGCTACAATTTGCGTACCTCTGCTTCCTCATTGGTCATTCCCTAGAAGCATTTGAGCACTGGAAGAACCTTGTCATTTTATTTTGTTCTTGTGATGACGCTATACACAAATATCGCGCAGTTTTTGTCAATTTTATTCGCACAATCGAAATCCAAATTGAGGAGATGCCGGAAGATTTCTTAGCAGATATTGTAATGAATAAAAATATTGTTTACAAAAAGTTAAGGGAATTCTTTAGGACGGCATACATGAGCAATGTTGATGGTCGACTTTTGTCTATGATAGAACGATTTAGAGACAATTTAACTGAAAAATTGCAATGGGATTTTTCTGGGTTGGATAATGATGAAGAAGACGAAAGACCGGTTATAGTAAAAATAGATGAACCAATCGATGACTAGATTATTAGTTGATCTTATTAATATGTACAAAGACATAAATTATATGATAACGCAAGAGCCAAATATTCAATGTGTATTGTGTTTATGGAGATTTCAAGAAACTGTGTATATTACCAATTGTATACAAACAATACTACACTGGGAATTTCAGTGTAGCCTCACATACAACAAGATATTTTTTTTTAAAAGATGATTCACATAAATTTTTATCTTTATATAAATAAGTATTTATAAAAGTTTTAAAAATAATTCCTAACTGTGATTAATAGATTGTTTACATTTCGTATTAAAACTTTTATAGTAGATAATTCCTAAAGTAGTATAAAAATCTTAACAAAGGAATAAGATTTTCAGGCCAACTTACTAATATTGTATAATCACTAAAATGACTGGCTGGGCCAACAACAATATATCTGGGTTTTTTTCAAATAGCCCATGACAGTTATTTGAATTAATGAACTAATGGAGTTTTCTGATTTATTTTACAAAATCTTAACTCAGACATATGTTATTTATAGATTTCCCATTAGAATAATGGGGAATACTTGAAGCTTACATTACTGAAATCTATACATATATTATATTTTCAATGTATTTACTCTAGGTGTATTTATAGTTTTCATTTACTGTGTCAAATAACCTTTGTGAAATTTTTTTAAAAGCTAATTCTCTTATACCTTCTACTCTCTTAAATGTCTACGATGGACACCCATCGAACATTTAGTTGACTTTTTTGTGAATATTAATTAAAATTGCATAAAATATTACAAAAGGTTTGACTCGTGAAGGATTTGAACCTCCGTCCTCCGATGTAATGGTCCAAGCCGTGTCGGCGCTCTTACCTACTGAGCTAACGAGTCCTTGTGAACATGATATAAATATTAGCAATATTTTCCGCAATATGACGTCATTTCATAAATAAATATGAAAACTACATATTATAAATTATCAATATTGTTGATTTGATAATTGAATGTATTATTAATATATAATGTATATGTATCCTTTATATAACAGTGAGGTAAAGCTAAATGTTATCTGAACCTACTTGAAAAGTATTTAATGTATTCTAATAAAAACACCTTTATTATGTAAACATTGATTTATTTGTTACTAAAGTATTATTTCTTCTTAATCAACTTATTTAAAGACTTCTTGTTCTTTTGTTTCTCGAACTTCACTTTTTTCTGTGGTGTGATTTCTATAACAGTAGAATAATATACAATTTTATATTTCTCAGATATTACTTTTAGTAGTTTGTACGATTTTGAATAGATTTGAACTATTTTACGAGTTTATGTTTGACTTACAAATTTAAATTCTTGCACTGGCTACTATTAGAATTAATTTGTTTTTAGGTCAATATCAACATCAAAAATAAATGTAGCATTGATGAAGAATAACTTAAATGATTTTTTCATACAAAACTAAACAATAATTAAATAGTAATTGTACAACCAAACTTACTTTGCTCTGCCTTTCTTTTAACTGCTATGATAGGCTTGACTGTCTTTTTAACATTTGTTGGTGCTGGCTGTTGTTGTTGTGGTCCCTTTTTATTAAGTTTTTGTTGTTTCCTGAAATTCAGAAAATATGCGATAGAAACAATATCAACATCTCCCATTTAAACAACAAGTACTCGCGTTTGATCTAACCTCATAGCTGACTTATCAGTCAAATCCTTATCGTCATCCTCTGAAGAAGTGTTTCTTTCATCAGATGTATCCAAGGAATCACCACCACTTATAGCCTTTTCAAATTCATCAGAATCAAACTCCAAGGTCCCGTCACTCTCTCCATCTGGCTCTTGAATTCCAATAAAATCTTCTAATGGCTTTACATTTGAATCTTTTAACTTTTGTTTTTTCTTACTTTGAGTTTCGTCACTTTGATTTTGTGCAATTGCATTGTCCTTTTTTATTTTTTTAATATTTTTCTTCAAAATGGTTCCAACTGTTTCTTTGTCCTCTACTTCAACTTTAGGTTTAACTTTCTTGGATTTTTTATTGCCATTCTTACCTTCTGACTTGATATTTTGAGTTTTATCACTTTTAATTAACACATTTTTCTTATTGATATCTTTTTCACTTACTTCTTTTTTAAAATTAACTTTTTCATCTTTTATGATACTAATATCATGGCTAACTTCTACCCCTTCTGGAATATCAACAGGCTGGAAAAAGTCATAGTCGACACCAAGTTCCTTTAATTTCTTCTTAGTTTTGTTAAGACTGAAAGTAAGTTATACCACTATAATTATATTAACTGGCATTAACATTAAAGTTAAATAAGAATGATAATCTTTTTGGACATATTCAAAACAATGGACATATATTGTTAAATTTATCTAACTATCATTAGGTGAGCTGTGTAGCCTAGAGCCTGGTTAAACCAACCGTGATACCACTGCACTGAGTTCAAAACCTGGTCGGAACGCAGTTGACTTTTCAAATTTGTGGCTCGTCCGCCAGACAGGTGTCAAAAAAATATGCATTTTGAGTATTCAATGTGGTGCCAGGAACTCCTAATAAACTAATGTTCCATTAGGGAATATGGTTAGGGCCTAAGGTTGACAATATGTATCTTAGATCTCCTGGCCTTAGAGGTGTCCACGGGCGACAGGAATCACTTAGATGAAATTTATCCTTACTTAGCTTCCTATCGCATAAAAAAATAATAATATACATACTAACTTTCTTATCATATTTCTAGCTGTCTGGAGATTCTTTTCTTCAGTTTTAAATGCATTTATCTCCTGTAAATAAAATAAGATTTTTCTAATATTAAGAGAGATGCTTATTAATAATTTATTATTTGCTCTGTTATTCTTGGTTTAAAAAAACATATTAAAGCTCTTGTTACCTTTTTTTGCTTTCGTCTTCTGTTAGCAGTAGGATTATTTTCAGGAGTCCAATTTTTTCTCTTGGCAAATATTCTTTGCTTTCCCGGTGGTATATAAACAGCTGAAAAGCAATATAGTTTAATTATTTTTATTTACTTGGATAGTCATATTGCATTTATTCTTATAAATATGTATACCTTTGATCAATCTCTTCCCCATAAGGTAATTGTTCATAGTCTCGGCTACAACTTGAGCTACTGAAGGGTTTTGAAACTCCACAAATCCATATCCCTTAGAGTTTCCCGTTCTTTCTGACCGAATAACTCTAACATTTGTTACCGAACCAAACTGACGGAAATACTGACTCATTTCATGCTGTAAATTAATAATGTCAATGCTTGATGATATGAAATTTGAAACAAAAATTTTACTTAATAAAAAATTTATAACCTCGTAAAAACCATGTGGAATATGCGATAAATAAACCAATCCCCTTGGTCTACGTTTTTTGATTCTTTCATCTTTTACAGGTTTAATAGTATCCTCCTTAATTTCTTCTGTGTCCGTAGACTTTTGTTTCTAAAATAAAAAGTAAGTAAAAGTATTTCTTTACAAAACAAATCGCATGAACGCCGTCACTTACTTTTATTAATTTTTTTATTCCTCTCACTGACTTTACAAAAGCCTTTTGTTTATGAGAATCTAAAGCAACGCTTTCTTCCATTTCAAAGGATGTTCTTTTTAATTAAATTGTAATTTAAGAATTTTATAAGCTCTATTTGTTAATCGTCAACTAAGCAATAACACTAGTGAGTTAGTGACTACGAAATTACGAATATACCAATTGCCACTAACGCTAGCACACATTGACAAGTGACAGATATGGCAGATTTCAAATCGTAATATTTATTAAAGAATACAGATATTAAAAAATATGGAAATAAGTATTTATTCCTTAAATTTCTTAGATTAGCATAAATTGACTTTAAATATAAAAGTAAATTCAAATTTGAAAGACATACCAG
>JAOSYY010000013.1:1257406-1274869 GCA_025727935.1 Hebomoia glaucippe | reverse complement strand
GTGTTATGTACAATATTTTGTGTTAATGTTAAATATATTATGGTATGTAATAAGTGTTTTCGATCGTATGACCTCGGTTGCTTTCGGAAGTACGTATTCACAAGATTATTTCGCCTTGTGAACTGCAAGGTCTATTTGCCTACACACGCATTGTGTATGTTCTTTAAAATTTTGAAAAGTTGGTAACGTCGTAATGTTAGAGAGTAAGGTTACAAATATACGCTAAAGTCCATAACTTTGTAGTATTTTTAAAACATTTTATTTTAAACCTAGTTTTGACAACAGTTGGATCACATTTCTCCTGAAACATTGTTTCAACTTTTCGTAGTGAATTAATTGGCTTTTCTTCATTTTCTCCGATATTTAAGCATTAGTTTTTTTAGTGCCTCCCTTCATATGGCTAATAAGAATAAATCGCATTTATATCTCAGTAAAGCAATATATTTGATAATTTTACCATCAGTATTACATGGTTGCTTTTAGCTAAATCGTAGACATTGAGTCAGGTCGACTCCCTTCAACTGTAGTCTATTTTCATACAATGGCGGTCCGAGCATTTGTGATAATGAGTTGTGTAATACGTGAAAGGTTCTTTGTTTTAATTTTACTGGGATTTGGCTTTGACTTAACATACAGATTAAACACTGGGAATTATATGGCATTGCAATTACTGTAACTAAAGATATCTTTGATTCATTAATACGGAATATTACTTAAAGTGTTAATTGAATTAATGCCATAATTAAAGCTGAACTTAAAATTATTTATGAGAATAATGGGTAGTCTAATTTATTAATATCCATACACAAACTATTCTTTATTAATTTATCTACATTATTATATTCGAAAAGGACAAACCTTTAATTAGGACAATCCCTATAACCCCATTTAGTTATATTAGATTCTCACGCGATATAAATTTTTCATTTGTCTCTCGTGACTAAATTACGTAATCAAATAATTATTTCATTGTTTAGTTGTAAATTTTAATTATAGATCGCTGTAAACTAGTCCTCGGTTGGATAACTTTTAATTGGCCTTATTTATATAACTTATCGATACTGATATTGAATTTACAGCTGCTGGGATATTTAATGTTAAAATTCATGGCCGATTTGGTTAGTAATTTTACTAAATGTAAGGTTGTACTTATTTGTGCAGCGTTCTTGAGTGTAATTTAAATAGCAATTTGTGTTTAAAAATAAGCGTTTACTGAAAAGTTTTGTTTATTCTGTCATATTCTCTTAATCTTTTACTGGGTTCACATAAAACTGAGATTTTTTAATATTTAAAGCAGTTTCTTTTTTCGTATAATTTAACTGTAATATTTGTACTTCATCGTTGTACAAACTTAGTGGTAGTAACGTAATCATTAAATAATACCCCAGACCATTTGGTCAATTAAGTCTGTTAACGTTTGGTGTCATTGGAGTCGTGACGCCCTCCTCATTCAGAATTATTGAATCGTCATGCACGTCAGCTGCTTTTTACATTCCATTGTTTGCAGAGGAAGTCGTCTAATTGCCTTCTAACGCAACAAAAGGAAGCCATTTTTTGAACGTTTGGGAAATCACATTGTTCGACATTAAAATAGAATCGCAGCTTTGAAGAACAATGCCTACCATACTCTTATTTTTCAGTTTTATGAACCACTTGGTCATGACGATCATAATATTAGAGAATAGCTAACTTTATGTAGATTTTTACCTGTTTACTCTATTTATTATACATACATGACCTGATAAAGTAAGATGCGTACGTGCTGAATACAGTAGAATAGGAATTATAATGTTTGAATCAGTCCAAAAATTAATAGGTGAAAGCCGAATTCTAACACCATGCTTTCATTCACGGTCAAGTGTTGTATTTATAGCGATGTGTTGTAGCGTTGATGAGAAAAATAACCGAAATACAGCCGAGGTAAATTCCGGACTCTGAACTTCGGCCGTTAATAATGATCGAAGGAAAATATTTAAACAGTCATTTATATCATTAGCCATATTGAAATCCAACTCACACACACTAGACAAGTGAATAATTCTTGATACATTGATATATGGCTTGGAATACTTAAAACATTTTAATCAGAATGGTATGCGGGGTATGCTGGTTGTGAGAAATAAATTGGCAACGGGAATTGGAGGACATATTAATTCTAAAACGGCCTTTGATCTTATCCATATTGAGACTACCAATAGAACTTGAATAATATTTTATAGCAATTCTTACGCCTTCGCACACTGATCCTAGGCTTTTGGAGAAAAATATACATGCATATCAAAAGTGGCAGTGGAGTACAGGTCTAATTGACATGCTAATTGCATAATTCATGATGTCATCTGGCTGTGGTATCACCATTCAAAAGTCTATCATCATGTCCGTCTGGTTATAGCAGACACAAAAAAAAAGATTTTGTTAAAAAATCTCTTCGCTTCGTTGATTTTTGTCATTTAATAACGTGATATCATTTGATATTGAGCACTGCTTAACTTAGTTATCGCATCGAAACAATAAAATCAGATGGACCCACGCTTGAATGAATCCAAGTATTTCCTTGAAATACGACAATGGATACTGGTAACACACTTGTAACGCGAGTGCGGAGCAGAAACAATGCTATTATAAAATGTAATGTCGAAACCATTGCAATAACAAATGCGTGACGATAACATAATGAGTAACTCTTGCATATCTAGCTTAAGCGTAGATTAATAGTAACATATAAAAGCTAAACTCAATGTAAGTGTATATTCGTTCATTTATGGGAGCCACTAATGCTATTACGGAGGACTATGTGGGTCACTTTTTAGGTACATTGGGTGTGGCATGCGCAAAGTATTGTATTGTATCAAGTTTCAGTCTTAATAGCTAAAATTTCCAAAAAAATATAGTCGGATTCATATTCTTTAATTATAATATCATTTAGAATTTTTCACAGTTCTTCTTTATAAAATCTAACAAGGCCAATACAATCTATTTAAAATGAGTCTATCTATTATAAATCACTTGTAAATGTCAAATTCATGTTAAACTAATAAACAATCGCGCATACACCCGCGTTGGTTTTATGTATACATTATTTTTAGTGTCAAAAGGAGCCTCACAAATTTATTGGGAAACTTAATTCTATCAATTAAACGTTCCCTTTATTCGGAACCCCTTATAGGTTGTCAATAAAAATAGCGTCATTTACACCTAATATTAACTGTCTAAGAGTGTACAGAAAAAAATTAATTATTTTTTGTCTATCGTGTATATGCGTTTAGAAAAAAAAACGTTATTGCGACTAAGAGACACTTAAATTATATTCATATATATGTATAGGTACGAATACATCCGTATAAATGATATACGAAATGCGGGTACAAAATGCGTTCCGAATTTTGGCTTGTTTACCACCTGTGATATTTTTTGTGATAATATTTATCACTGATACAAAAACTATCGTACAGCTTCAACGTCCCCGGCAGTTGTTCATTATAATCGACGAATCAGCATCCGATTTACGACAGCTGTTCGAAACGCATGTGGGTTGTTTTGCTTTTCGGAAATGTTATTTTTGAACCAATGATGGATGGATTTTTACCAGGTATAACCAGAGCGTTGTGCAGGTTTTCCTCTTATTAAAGGAAAAAAGACATTCCGAATTGGTGTTTGTAATTAAATATCGTTGCATCGGTATATCACGTTACTCGTTTTCCTTTACAGCTCGTACACCTTCGATTGTAGTGTAGGTATAACTTCACGGCTAAGGTTACTTCAATGCAATAGTTAATACTGACATTACTGATGATCGATTATAATGTAAATAATAATAAAAATGCAACTTTTAAACATTTAATTACTATTTAATTACTTTACGGATTATGAACGAGTAATTTCTTACGTAACTTTGTGAGTTTTTGCTCGATTATCTACAAAACTGTTATCATACTGATGTTTCAGCTGGTTTTCGGGTATGGTGCTAATTTAATTACGGATGAAGTTTGTATTAAGTTGCTGTGTTCTATTAAAACCTGGGACACTCGCGTGAATATAAGACTATGTCAATTGATTTCTTGATTACAAATTATATTTACACATTCAATAAGTTAGAAGCCACAAAATGTTATAGTCCCCAAGAAAGTAACTTGTCCTCTCACACGTACGGACGTATTTTCAATGTTCATTTATTTTCGGTGTCGTGATGGAAAACATATTTAATTTCACTTGCCGAAGGTTGTCGCGGCGACTTGCCCTCTTGCGTGCTGCCTACACGTGTCACGTGGCGCGACACGATAATCCGATTTGTTAATTTGTAGAAACGATGACATGTTTGAGTCATTCCCCCTTGCTCTAGTTTTGATTTATAAACGAAATATTTTGTTTTAGATGTCCTATAAAAATATTTAGTTTAAGTTAATTCATGGAAGTAATTAGAAGGGACTTTTTTAATTGTTAATACTCGACGTAAAACGAAGGATTTTTTAGCTTAAAGTGTCTGTCTGTAGGTCTGTGAGTTTGTGCTTAATGCGATTTCTTTGAAAGTTGACGTAATTGACATGATGCTTAGCTATTGTCTATGAGGATCTGTTCACGCGGGTGATGATTTTTCGTCTGAGATTACTTCAATTTTTGTAATATTATATACTGCTGATTTTTTTATTGAAAACGAATAGAGTCGAAAAAAAGTAGAATGCTTGAAGTTTCATTGCGTTTCAATATGTGTACGATTTACATCTAAAATTCATGATGCGATCTTTAAAAATGTTCGAAAAGAATACATCTATGTATTTCAAAAATAGTTTTTAATCAGTTGTTAACCTTTGATAAATAGGGTTGCCCCTCATTTGATTTATATCGCACCCGTATCGAGAAGTAGTATAAATGACATTTTAATCGAGTTCCCAACTAAATGGATATTTACTTAATTTCTATTAACGGATTCTTCTGTATATCCTGGGTAGCTTTCATTATGTATAGCGTAGACTTCTGTTAACATATAACTTATGCCCTATCATATTTCATACTCCAGAGTTGTAAAGATTCAGTAATATTTATTTAGGATTATCTTGATGAATAATAAATAATAATGTTCTTAAAATTTTATAATTTTTCATCATTAACACACCAGAATTAATCAAATTTCATAGAATTGCAGAAATAATATATATATATACTTTTACATAGGTACAATTTTATAAGGCCGTAAAGGAAACATTCACCGTGACTCATTAAAAAAACAAGTTTATATTTGGAGTTGAGTGGAGGCGGCTAAAGGGGAACTAGTTTTTGACATTTCCGTAAATGCTAGCATTTATCACCTGCATACTAAGTGTTATTTCTGCACCTTAAAATATAATTCATAAAAACGTTAATATAATGTGTATAGTATCTTATCTTTTTTGTAATTCTTAATTATCATATTTCAATGTGAATGTGTTCTAGCGAAGGTACTGCAATTAGAACAAGGTCGTGTTTTAACCTGTGATAAGGAAGCCGCGTACGAATTGTATAAGATTCGTGGTGATTTAATATTCATGAATTAAAAATTGTCACACGAATTTCCGCTACTTTTACTATAATGAGAGTCAATTGCATACTTTTGATATACGTATTCGGGTGATATAGTATATGAATTGGATATAAAAGTCATTATAACTCTTTCTTTCAATTTGTTCAAAAATATTTAATTCCGCACATTTACATCACGCAACGGCCTTTGATAAATGATTATCATTAGATTTTTAAAAAAGTAACTGTACAGTCAAAAGTCGCAACTATACATATTTATATTAAATAACTATATTTATATAACATTAAGTAAAGTTAAATTACTACAAGTGCTTACAGTGACTGTACGTTTTCAATAGTAAACTTAAATTTACGAACCTAGTGCGGACCGCCTGTTAAGTAAATTGCTATAATACACAAGGAAAACAATTTTCCAGTAGCCTCGATAAAGAAATATCGATCTAATAACCGGTTCCATTGCATAACATTGAAAGTAAGCTGATTATGCTGATCCATCTTGAATCTGCCATTTATAATATGTTCAAATCGCTGCAAATGGTGTGTAATGTATCGGATAACTTACTACGTAACGTTACATGCGTACGCGACGTGATCATACACGGTTAGAAACTTGGTATTAGCTTTCTAAGATACACTAGTTAGACGGATTTCTTGCCAGTTATTAAGAAAATTGTGTGTAGGTTTAAAGTTCAATCACTTTAATGTAAATGTTGTATTAGATAAGTTTTAGTACATCTACTGAGGTGCTTTTGGTCTGGACAGAGATTGATGGCGTGTTTTGTTTGTAATGCCATTTAGACAACATTCTTCCTGTCCTTTCACAAGAGAAACATTTTGTACTCCCGCTTTTTAGAAGATTCATTATCAATTTTAAAAAATGATCAGTAAAATTATATCAGATATGTACCGTGGTTCACTAGACTTGGAAATTCACATTCAACTAGAAAAATTACGGTTTCAAAATTTTAAACTATTTGAAGTGTTCATTACGCTTCCAACGGAGGTTTTCATAACATACCTTCAATGAAACTGCTAGATCCGTTTTCAACAGTCATCGATTTTAAAGCTTTGACCTACACAAATTCGAAAATTTACTGTCTACATATATATTTTAACGGGACGATGAAGTGCCTTCGTAGTATTTCATTGGAACATATATTTAAGTAAATATTTTTCATAAAACTGATCGTTTCCATGCTAGTGACATCAGCCATTAAAGGCCCGTTTAAATTCATATAAATTAAATTGTTTTATTCAACGCGTTAAAACGTGGATAGCCGGATAGATTTGGAAATTGAAACAGTTTATAAGTTACACGAGTACATTCTAAATCGTGACTCGCACTGGGCTAGCTAAGGCTGGCTGATGTCCTCAGAAACCTTCACATACTTAATATCTCCTACAGTTGCTTATATGTAGTGTCAATGAAGCCATAAACAAGATTAGGAAAACCGTGCTTACAGTTTTATTGGATTACCATATTGTCATTGGAAGAAGGTGGAAAACGTCTGGACGAAACAGATATGTATATTAATGAAGGGAGCGTACGTTATTTTAGCATACTAAACTAGCAGCGTTGGTATGGTCTGCAGACAAAATAGAGTGTATTTTCAGTTCTCAATAGTTGGTACTTTGAATCCCGAAGAAATATCTAGTGGACTGCAAAGAAATAAGACGAATGAAACAGGCAGACAGATCTTTTTATGTGCCATACGTTATTAGACTCATATTATAACAGGTTTAAGAAAAAGAATCCGTGTTACATTGTTATTTTAGTTTAGATATTCATAAAACGAATTATTTGTTTCGAATTTTATGTAACATTTAGTTGCTTGGGTAAACATTCGGGTATGGCTTGCTTAATATTGATGGAATATAAATGTATTGTAACAAGAAGTTACATAATGTAGTCGTCACGGTCCAGAAGCCTTCTAGAATTCTCTTAGCCAATCTTCTGTAAATTGGCATAGCACGCCGAATGTTAATTTATTTTTAAAAAGGTATTGTAACACCATCTAATTAGTTTGCACTATCTTATCTCTGTGTTGCTATTTCTAAGTGAAAGGAGTGAGATTTTTAACTATCTATTTTTTTACTATATGCTAATCAAGTATAATATCAATATTTATATATTATTTGCATATGTAATTAATGAAAGAGAAATAATTTTACCCAGTAATTACGTAAATATTTGTATTATACGTTATTAAATTATATACGTGTATAACTCAGAAATAAGTGTTAATTAGAAAAAGTTGATTTATATATTTTTATTTGTTATCCAGAGTCACGTTGTTTCATTGAAATCATAAGTTCAGCGAGAGTGAAATTTTGCGAAAGTCGTAAATATCTTTGAGTGCTGCCAGAACAAAGTTATTAAATGTCCCTAAAGTTTTAACACAATCGTCAAGTTAGCGACCTTCAAAGTTAGCAAATTCACAGATGTTAAATTGACAAAATTGCTTTAGGTTCATAAAAAAGTAGTTTCTATTGATTACCTTTCAACCAGAGGATGTTGGACAGTTAATAGATATGTACATTTCCTGTATAAATTAATTTTTATAAGTAATTTTTTGTGAATGCAGGCTAATCTTAACTTTCATCTACGTATAATGTGAATAAGTATTACTCGTATAAGAGAATGTTAGGATCGTAATAGTTTGAAAAGCTCAGTCTCTACCTACCTTTACGACAAAACACCGTAATTTTTATTTATAATGTCAATACGTTTAAAAGATTTCTAGTAGGTATCACGATTGCTAGTAGGATATTTTTCAATCAAAGCACGTGCAATGGTAATGCGACGTACGTGTAGGTAACTGCGGAGGATGTCTTGTTGAGGTTTTTTGTTAAATTGAAGTCACTTCCTATATGGTTAGGGCTACTGCTTCTCACAGCAGGACAAAGGCACCATGAGTTTCTTGAA
Organism: Hebomoia glaucippe; assembly: GCA_025727935.1. NCBI lineage: Eukaryota > Metazoa > Arthropoda > Insecta > Lepidoptera > Pieridae > Hebomoia > Hebomoia glaucippe. Next base: position 1,266,429 of record JAOSYY010000013.1, on the reverse strand, counting down.
CCGGAAAGTGATGTGGTGGGAAAATGTTAATATTTTTTATTTGCTGTACTTGCTACTCGTTGTCATTTAAAGTAATTTAGTTAAATACCCATAAAGTAAGACAACATTTTTTTCTTAGGTTACGAACGCACTAGTGTCTTTACAATCGAATAAGTTTAAGAAATATTTAAATAAGTTTCTATTAATATAACTATTATTGTTCTTCGTAGTCTAATAGACGTACAATTGAAACAATAACTGTTTTATTAATCGATTGGACGTGTGAAAATCGAAAGCATTGTGAACTCTACAGTTAGTAGTATAAGTTATTCTTTAAAAGAATACAGCTATGTAGTGTAATTTCAAATGTATTTCTAATTTCAAACCTTTTCGTTTGATATCTTATAGGCTGTTTATTTACAAGGCAGAAACCTACTGTGAGTGAGGAATGGAGAAATTTGTAAATACATGTAAGTGAGAGGAGATAGATGAAAGCCATGAGCGATTGAAACGACAAGTTCTGTTATACTTATGTTTTCACTTCCATCCTTAGATCATTGACTTTAGTCACCTTCGTCTAGCGATAAATAAAACTTACATACTGCAGCGAGGAGTCGTGGGTTCTATTCTTAAAACATAAGTATGTATTTGATTAAGTTGGTATTTAAAAGTGTGTATCATTATTTGTGATCAATGAAGGAGTAGGAGAAATATTTACAGTTACATAACAATATTTCATTATATAAGAGATTGGTTGTAGAAAACTGAAAGCTTGATTTGATAGTTATGAATCGAGTCAATAAGCGTATTTAAGTAGAATCGATCATAACATCGAGTCTAGTGTTAAATTCTAGGCTTTATCGTGCTATTTTTATGAATCATCAATCAGGTGACAATATCATTTAAAATTGTATACAACTGATATCTTCATGAATTTGATAATGATACACGACGCTGCTAGATCCTGCGTTTATCATAACTTGTCATTTTGATTTACAGTGAATGCCTGATCTACTTTCACTCTGTTATCATTTCTAATGCATGAGAAATTTTAACATATTGTCTCACATGGAAAGCCGTAACAACAATGTTCGAATTCAATCAATCAGCCATTGTTTCATTGTTGACGTCATTCTTTGAATTCAGGTTCGCTAGCTTCTTTATATTTATACAAATGTTCACCGAAATACGTCTAGACTCTCATGAGACGTAAAGAGAACATAGTAACAGTCCTACGTCAGTCTCTCGAGAACTCATTAAGCTTGAAAATGTCGGAGATGTATATAATTAAGCGTACATTTGCATAATCATTATCGATGTGCAATTTTTTTTTACTCAGGTTTTGCGATTACTTTTTGTGACTTCTCAGGTTCTTTTAATATTCAATTTTATGTATGAAATCATCTCCTGTATACACATATATTTAAATAATATATAATTATAAATTTACGCAGATAGTTACAGGCAAATGAAAACTTTAATTATGTACCAACGAAAAATAAATTCCATAGAAAACCTCTAAATAAGGTTCAAACAAATTTCTTTAGCTTTTTCACCAAAAAATTTCATTTTTTCTTGTTATACCAATTCATTTTAGAAAAGATTATCGTACATGATAAAAGTATAATTTTGTCAACATAATTTATTCAAGTTTAGTGTAATTTAACATATTTTAAAGAACCATTAGCTTAATTAACCTCCAAATGGAATCGCCATTGTGTAAACAAATTAATTGAAATCTACCATCTGTTATGCTTACACGGCCAATTCACAGAATGTCAGCAATTTTATTGAATTCAAATTTCAAGCTAAGCTCATGTATTGTACTTTTTTCAAAGAAACGACAATGAACACAACTGTAGTTTGCAGTTTTCGCGATAATGGAATCGTTTTACATTTAAGAGTTTTGAGAATGGTACTAGAAAATCTCTACACAATGTCTGAAATCATAAATTGTAATGTAATATAGTAAGCTTATAAAACATACTTTAAGCATCAAGACCAAGATACTAAATCAACGGTAATATTGGGATAAAATTTATATTCAAGATTTTATTGTCTCTTTTACGAAAATAACAGAACTGACTACTTGTAAAAGTTATTAAAATTAAAAATGTTTTAAAATTCTACGTTTCGCAAAGCGCTTTTGCTGCGTAATAGTAATAAACATTCAAACAAAAATATTCGCAGTAATAACTTTCGATTCCTCTTCAATTTCGTTGCTTGTGGAGTTTCATACACACTTATTTGTAATTGAATTTTCGCGAACAGAATTATAGTTGAACACGCAAGGTTACCAATTCGATGGGGATTATGAGTATTAAATACGACTAGACAGGCACGTTTTATTAATTAAATGGGATAATTACTTGTTCACAGGCTTATGTGCTATTTTCATGTATCCATTTTGGTTATTGTATAAATTTAATTTAGTTTTAATGATTATTACTTACTAGTTCTTGCCAGCCGCTTTGCTCGCGATCATTTGGATGTTTACATCTTGGGTTACATCATTGGACTTTAAGTAAGGAGCCCTAATTTTTTTTGAAAATATAATTTAGCCTATAGCCTTCCAATATTGAACGAATTTTTCAAATCGGACCGGCGGTTCCTGATATTAGGCCCTTTGAAACACACAAACAAGCTGTTCAGCTTTATAATATTGGTATTGATTTTAATATTTTTTTATATTATGCGTATCGGCTCTACCTATGCTTAATCAAGTATTAAGTAATGTCATAAATTAAACTTTACGCAGAACAGGATATTATTAAAATAGAAGTATCTTACACAATTCGCGTTAATTATTGCCGTTCACTGTAGTAAGAGCATAATTTCAATATACTTGTACCTATATAGTTCCGTGACTTGTGTGTGTGTTTACTTTATTCGTGTTGAGATTTGTATTTGAATACGTTGTGACGTCATCAACACGTGTGTCTCTGCGGAGGGCAGATGTGCCCCCATCTCGATAAAGCTCTAAAAATAAATGGGCTTTTATAACGGTCATTTTTTCTACGGCTCACTCGTCAAACGTTCCATACTTCCCCTAAATTGTTAAGTTCAGCGGCCGTAGGGTCAAGAAACGTACACAAAGAAGTTTGAAACTGATAGCGTATTTAAGTTGTATTATAATTATTTGAGGTCGTCGGCCGCTTTCTCCGACGTGTTTGTATGCTTTCTTTAATCTTATGTCATGATGGCGGTGAGGTAGCTGTCGTAGTGTCTGCGCTGAAAATATTCAGATCAAAACATTGCGGGCGTCGTGTACGACAGATGTATTGATAATACAGATTAACATACCATAAATATATGTATGTTACGCATGTACTGTTAATCATAAGAATAATTGTTAATATTCAGTACACTAATAAATACAACTAGACCGTTTATGGAACGATTTGCAAGTTCAATCAATGAATGCTAATTTAAAACGCATACATGTACCGTATTCGCTCCGCCTGTGATATGAAATCCAGAGCCATACACGACCATACAGCTGTCGTCAGATGAAAAAAAAATTCATAGCGCTACGTGATACGCTGACAAATTAATGCGCGTTCAAATTGAGCAAGCCCGCTCAAGGTTATGTAGACCATTTGCTCAAATAAGGCTCGTTTGAAAATTTTAGTGTGTTTTTACGTAAGTTAAGTCTATGGAAATTTTATATTTTATTTTTGTGTCACTAAAGTGTTCCAGGGAAATTGTTGATTTACAATGTTTGTTTACTATTTGCGAATGTACTTTGGTCTGGTGTTTAGTCGCGTTTCGGCTCTGTAATCGAGGTGATCCTTATTCTCTGGTATGCAGCGCGGCGTGTCTGTTTTGTTGCGTAAAATAGTTTACTGTACGCTCGCCTTCGAGTCGGACGTGCTCTCGCAATGGCCGACAGTTTTATTTATTCGTTAACGCTGTAGTGTACATCGCCCGCGTAGAGCAACAGTACATACAAGGAATCTTTTATCATGAGTGTGCTTTAATGTTATTTATAAATAATAAAGTGATGATAATAATAATAGTTTGACAAAGATATACAAATGGTTAGAAAGATTATAGTGGTTGGAATACGACATTATGAAGATCCTTTCTATAAGTGTGACGAAAATAAATATAGGTACTTATTTTAGACATAACGTACTTTTATCCAGTAATTATGTATTTATGTAAGTAATATTTAGAATTTTTATTTCATTTATAGACATGTGACGGGCACGAACGGGCCGCCAGCAGGATGCGGCCACCAGAGGAACAGATCCCTGGACTCTGTCCTTCAGCGGATACCGGAGGACATGACACCGACGTCGCCGGAGGGTGCACCACTCCGCATGCCGGGCGACGCACCCGCGCCTAGACTAGCACTCCCCCCCGAAATTCCCGCGGGGTCCGATGATTCGGGCATACACACACCACCTGATGGCAACGATGAAGAGCGACCCACCCCGGCAGCGGCAAGATCGCGAGAAAGTCTCGATTCTGGCAATCCAGAAGACACAGAAAAACTCTCCGATCCACCTGATACGGTTGCCGATACGCCAGCCGCAGCGATCATGTCCGCAGCGGACACGGCCAACCGCAAAGACTTTCTCTTGAGACTATTCGAAAGTAAACTCTTCGACATGAGCATGGCGATCTCATATCTTTTCAACTCGAAGGAGCCAGGCGTGCAAACCTACCTAGCCAACAAACTATTCTCGTTCCCTCACGAAGACGTCGACTTCTATTTACCGCAATTGGCGACCATGTATATAGAGTTAGGGGAAGTTGCTGATGTTTTGCGACCGTATTTAGTGCACCGGTGTAAATTAAGTGCTGATTTTTCGCTACGGCTCGCGTGGCTATTGACTGCATTTGCGGGTGACGTGAAGAAGTCTAGAGCGACCAAGTTAAGGGATTCTATACTCGCCGAGGAGATAAGGCCCGCAGTGAGAAGAGGACATCATAGATCGCAATCTGATGCTTCCGCTTTGAGACTCGCAACGCCGTCTGGGAGACATTTGGGTGACTTAGCTTCCGGACGAGCGTTCGATAACGGCTGTCTATGCGGGGAACAATGTTCTTGCGGTGCGCCGAGACTCGCTCCACAGACGCAGGTAAGCGTATATTATTATATCTTAATATATTTTGTAAATCCTAATTTATCTCTGTCTGATATATACACATCGTAGACAAGTGATAAGGTCTTTATCTGTTGTATGATGCGTAGAGTCGTATATAAAGCATCAAAAGTCATTCTTATTTACGTTATTATTATAAATCTCGCCAACCGACGTCAATGCGGTAAATTAACGCAATAATTGAAAGTTAAATTTAAATTTCCTTGTTAAACAAGTATAAACAAAGTGCTGTAGTACACTTCATATTTTACTGTACCAAGTAAATAATAATTTATTTTTATTTCCGTTCATAGTGGTTGCATTGCCTTTTCATATGTATGCCTTAGCCAGGTACATTGAAAGTGTAAAACTTTAACTAGTTTACCTTAATCCTAGATATATTTTTTAATATATAACATATAAAATTTATGTTAGTTTCCAATAAAAAATGCTTAAATTTTTAAATCAGACTAATACTTAGATATTATGAATTATGTTAATTTACGTCTTAGATTAGTTAATACATTGTTATCTTCAACACTTATTTTATTTATCACGTAGAAGTTGATAACGATATCTAATAATATTTGATATTGCATAAAAGTGATACATCATATAAACATGAATGTTCTGTGACGTTTATACAGCGTTGTTAAATTTGAATAAGGATGATATTAGAAATACGTGTAACACAATCAAATCAGTCATGTATAATTACATAGATAAAAACATTTATTTATAAATATGTTACAATTTTGATGTTGCTATTCCTGAAAAATAAATTCAGTCTCCATTGTATTTTTTTTTATTAAATAGATATTGAATAAAGACGGCGCCAAGTTCTAAGTACTAACAATTACAATGTAATAAATAAATATTATGAGTCTTAATAGAGACTATATATAAACATATAATATTTTTAAATATGTTATAATGTTTTTTTTTCCTCATACGACCGGGGGTTTTCCTGGACAGTGGAAATCACTACATTGCGTCCGCAAACTAAATTAATTGATTGATTGTAGTTAAAAAAGAACATGACTGGTTTATGTCAACAAAAGTAGTTAATTTGTTTACAAAGTTTTCGACAAGCATTTATCCTTAAAAATTGTTAATTAATTAAGTAATAGTTTAAAACGTGACGAATTAGACGAGATCAAATGACGCATTTGTCTCGACAGTATATCATCAATGACTAAAATCGAATTACCGTATAAATTCCTCTAATCATTAAATGAAGTATCGTAATATTAACTTCCGCTGAAATGACGAATCGCAGACCTTTCCGTTTATAGTCTGAGCAAATAGGACAGTCGGTCAGACATAACTTGACTAAATATGTAAACACTGACTGTTAATATTTGCTCTTTTTAATTTTTTATTCACTTATTTCTTTATTTTAGACAGAAATCACTATTTGCCTAAAAGCATTTTACATATAAATACTAAATATTACCAAACCACAATATAGTGGCGTCATCATATACATATACAAAATTTTATTTCATATCACAATTTAGTTTTTCATTGTTTATCTATTAAATACACGCATAGCTAATAAAAACCTGATACAAAATAACAGCCAAAGAGACAAATAATGATCCCATATCCACTAACAAAATCTTTCAGTAAATCATACAAATGGTTTCCGATTCCGGGGTCGTTGATTTTTTTTACTAATTTTACAAAATATAAGTGAGCGCTGCGCTGTTATTGCGTTCACCTTGGTTTTGTCTGCTTATCAAATTATGCACGTTTAATCTTTATAGCAATGAATGAAGATTTAACCTTAATTCAACATGTACTGTAATCGGTTTAAAATGAGTGTTACCCACAGCTAAACACTACAACGTAATCCAAAATATAATAGTTATGTCTCTTATAAAGAATTTATTGTACTATATTTCATACCATAAGGAACTCATTGAAGGCGATTTTCTCATAATTACTTCATAAACGATAATAGTATTAAACGTTTACCTTTAAGACTCTATGTATTGACAACGTTGATGATAAAATAAAATGATTTTATGTTCGCTATCAATATTTCTTTAAAATGTTTAGAAAGTCTGAAACCGACATATTAATTTTAAGATCTTTAAAATGAATTTACAACATTTTTTATAAGATGGGAAATTAATTTGTAAACCATTTTTGATGCAACCTATGTACCATTGTATTATTGAGCGAGCGAGTTTCATATGTTTTTAAATATAAAAGTGATGATTGCAGTCTGTACATATAAAAATAGCGTTTGAAGAATAAGAAGTTCTTCGAACGGCCAACGCTTTCCAATTTTCCCACGAATCTGTGTTGATTGTTGAGGTCACAAGGCAGCATCACAACTCTGGTTTTAAACATTACGTCATCCGTGAATATACTCAATTACTTGCTCACTGTAAATTTGATTTGGCATGAAACTGAATAACAGGGGAAGTACACTGAAATGAGGCGTGACTCGTGGTTAATATATTGTTTTGATAAATAATAAAGGCTCATTAAACATTAGTTGATGAATATATGTCGTGTATTGTATAATAAAATATATATATCAAGTGTATTATAACAGGTGTGTAGGTAGAATACTGAAGGTTAACATCTACTTGATTAATTAAACACTCAGACCAGTAATTGTATTTTTTTAATATATAAAAATCACGTGTTTTGCGTTCATGCTGATCTTTGAAATCGTTTTGTTACAATGCAATAATATAATCGTGTATGGCTAGATTTATAGCCTTTATTAATTACATAATATTTTGTGAAATTTACAAAAAAGAAATAGTATCCTGTGAAATTTAGTTACGACGGATTAAATTCGTATTAATTTTCACGTTTTCTCCTTTCAGTTTCTAACAGCTCTAACAAATATTGGTCGTCGTTTAGCAAGTGTTGCGGATAAGGAACGTCGGAATGGCCGTCTTCGTGCTGAATTGGCAACTCTGGATCTCAATCTTCCCGCACGGGTTTGGCTGCCTTTACATAAGAAGCCCCACTGTGTGCTCAGGATACCGCCCCATGCAGCTGCGGTACTCAATAGCAAGGATAAGGTGATTTTTATATTTACACTAGCTGACCCCGCAAACGTCGTTTTGCCACATAAAAATAGGGGTTGACTGTAGAAGGGCAAAAATTGAGGCTTGTATGTATTTTTATGTGCTGTATCATAAAAAAATTAAAAATAAAAAATTTCATCCAAAAATTAAAAAAGAAACTTAGGTAAAAAACACACTATCACTTAAGAGGATGAAAAATAGATGTCCGATTTTCAGACCTACTGAATATGAATATGAAATTTCATAAAAATCGGTCGAGCCATTTCGGAGGAGTATAGGAACGAACATTATGACACGAGAATTTTATATATTAGATTTGAATTTTGAATGTGGTTTAATAATTCTGAGTAAGATTAATTACTTAACCAATGACAAAAAAAAACAACAATCAAATTTAACTGTATTGAATGCACCGTAGTATTTCCATAGGATTGAAACAATTTACGCCTTCTATAACCGTTTGGGCATTATTAATAACATATATGTTAGTTAAATGCTGATCCTATTTGTCTTATTCCAGGCTCCGTACATAATGTATGTAGAAGTCCTCGAGACGGAAGGGCATGAGCCACTGCCACCCCGCCTGTTGCCCCCCGCCCCTCCCGCACCCCACTCGCCACCAATCCGACACACGAAGAGCGAAGAGAACCTCGTTCCGGAGTGGCCTACTCTCTCAATGTACTCGGCTATGGACGATGTCGACAATAGCGACTGTTGGAGTCACGATGATGAGGAACTGAGCACGCAGTACCCGACAAGAGCTCCTGCGCCTGATTGCGTGTCGCAGGTAGAAAATTAAATAAATGCATTTTTACATAGCAAGTTTTCTCACAATACGAATCACTGTTAATCGTCAACCTCACTGTAGCCAATTTTCGAATCTTGGTAGTCTTAT
>JAOSYY010000013.1:1223206-1239195 GCA_025727935.1 Hebomoia glaucippe | reverse complement strand
CTTATATCTCTGATTTTTAAATAATTTAAAGTGACAATAAATAGACCGGTCAGTTTGAAGGTAGTTTGAAGGATTTGTATCTTATCTATTTATGTCAAAAATAATTACTATTTATCAGTCTCGCTGACACTTAACAACGGGTTTAACAATTTGAATAATTATTTTTTTATTTAATCGTTGAATGGTTTCAAAAAGAAAAACAAAATTACGGAGCAATATATGAAAATTTAATTGATAATTTTGTATCGGAATCGTCTCTTTGATTAAGTGTCAATAGGTATATAGCTGGGTACTAACACAAACAATAGCTAACACTAGCTTTTGCTCGCGACTTCGACCACGTTTATGTCCATTTTGCTTGTACTTGTCTATCATATTATTCTCAGTTAAATTCATTGAATACACAGATACAAGATTTCTTTTAATTTATTATATGTAAAAAAGTGATAGCAATAGGATTTATGTTTACCAGTCAATGCAGGAATGACAATTACTGTCATTTTTGTGTGGGTAATTAAACCAAGTTAATCCGCGGGACGCCACTAGTTTTAAATAAAACTTTTCAACTAGGGTTAAGGCTCTAGTTCACTCGGTATTTTCCTTTTGCAAGGCGCAGCGGAACTACCTACAAATTGGGAGTAGTTACGAACTTGCTGTGTTGGTTTTTTCAAATGTTAATTTTATATGCATATACTAGGTGACCCTGACAACTTCGTTTGCATAATAAACTATAATAATATCTATGATATGATAACCTAAACCTTTTTCGTGACAAAATTCATATTTCCCAATTTTCATAATGCTCAGTAAATAGTTTCTGGATTTATTGATAAACAGACAACCTCTTTTATATACATACATAATGATTAGAAAGATATTTGATACATTTTGTTATTAATACCGTCCATTGTTTATCCACTAATTGAAAGTCTGTAATTAAAACCATGTTGTACTCAACTTCTATAAAACTACAGCTCTATTCTATAGAAACCTCTAACGTATTAATTAGAACAATATTTTAGCGCTACCGTATGTTTGAAGGCAATTAATATCTACTAAAACGAGTAATGCAAACAGGTTTCATTGACTGGCCAAGGGCGTATCTTCCGGCAAGTTATTGCATGACAGTCATTTTTCGACATATACGCTGCTATTGCAATGAATTTACTAGACCAATCAGCAGTGCGCGATACATTTTTGGGTTCAACGATCTTTTATACAAGATGACTTACAGTTTCACGACACCCTGCCCATGTTTATCGAATAATTTTGGTGAAGTATGGGTCAATAAGTGTAATGACCCATACAATACAATTTCAACACAAGCTCAATGCAGACGTAAATTGAATAATATTCAGGATCGTATCTGCTTTGACTTCCCTAAAGGTTAAGAACCTTTTGTTTATGCTATGTATCTAAAGTAATCGCTAAAACCAGTATACTTATATGAAATATTAAAAATTTGGAAAAAATTGCCTGCTTGTCCGCGGCTTCGCTCGCGATCATGACTATTTTATCAACCACTTCTAGTTTTCTATAATATTATTTTTGAGTGAATTAAATCAGTGATCGAGGCAAAAATGAGGAAATCCGTAGAAGAACAAAAGTCACCGACGTCGCCCAATGGATTTTATTTATTGGTTCTGAAAAGCTATACAATGTGGTTTCTTATATTTAACATGAGTAACTGGACAATGATTTTGAGGAGGAGTCGCTAGAGACGCTATTTGATACGTTTCGAAATGGATTAGCAAGTGGAAATGGCTGTGGACCGAGCAAGCAGCTGGCAGAGCTGATGGCCGTTGGAACAAAAAGATTCTCGAGTGGAGGCCACGTATAGAACGCTGAAGTGTCAAACGGCCTCCCATGAGATGGAGAGACGACCTGGTTGGGGCGGTAGGGAGCTGCTGGGTGCAAGTCGAAGGTGACCGGTTTGTTTGAAAATCCTTGGGGCAGACCTATCTCCAGCAGTGGGCTCAGACAGACTGACAATCAAAAATTTATTCAACATGTTTAATGAATTTTACAATGGATACAATGTAACGTAGCTCTGAGTATTACAAAAAATGTCCAACTATAGAGAAATATAATAAATACAATGAGATAATTTTATCTATTGTTAGTTATTTTAAGCGGTTATAATTTAAAAATAGACCAGATTGTATTATTTTACTTAGCATATTATGGTAAAAATTTAATTTATATGAAAACTACTTCATTTTTATTATTCAAACGGATGCCATTCTTAAGAAATATATACTAATTAACGTGTGAAAACTAAAAACAAAGTACTAACATAAAATATTATCCACAGATAAAAATTAACAATAAAATGTAAGAGAAACGAAATATCAAACTCAAATCCGCTATCCGAAATGGAGCCGGGATTTTTTAACCGAAAAGTATTTAAAATTCAAAGTTCAGGTGATCAGATTTTCCGTGATCTGTCTTTCTATTTCAATACGAATATTGAATATCCGATGCTTAGGATTAAGTCGTACCCAATTATTTTTAAGTCTAACACATTTCTATAAGTTATTTTACATCTGTTAATTCTCTGTCCATAAACAATTAAAGAGTATAAAAATTCCGTTCAAATCACAGAAAACCGTTGGCACAATAATATTTAAGGTTGTTTTAAATCACGGATGACGGGAAACGAGAAGGTTGCGAGAGAAGAGTTCCTAGTAGGCTTTTGGTTGGTAACCCTAGATGGTAAACAAAGCTGTGGTAGGACAAATTTCCCTGGTACTATTCCAAAGTCTGGAAGGCTGTAGGGTCTCTAGTCAATTATGTGTCGATGGCTCATAATATAAAAATATTTTTTTTATTGTGAAATTAGAATGTGATTTGTTCATGACAGAAATATTTAACTCATTTTTAGATCAGCAGTCGTCTGCAAGCGTAATTTCATTTTAATACATAAATAAATAATATAAAACTTCTTCACACAATTTGCTTAAGTGTAAAAATTCCTAGTAAGATGTTTTATAGTAAAAATATCATTTAAAACTAACAATTAGATAATCCATCGTACAATGTAAGGTTTTTCTGGAAATAAAACGGAATATAATTAAGATTTGTACCTACTATTTAGGCGTTTTAATGGAGTGTAGATTATTCCTAAATAATAAAAATGTTGCGATATTTTTAATAAGTTGTATAAAAAATACCTCTAATTTAATTAGTGATTACTAAAAAGCGTTTCTAAGTCTTCTAATTCTCTCTTAATTTTTTTTTCAATATCTTGGTCGTGGCTTTTCAGAAAAGAATTTTGTTTTACGGTATAAACATTTTCGTAAAAATATTTCTAGTTAATTAAACGTAGTCTAATTAATTACATCCGTAGCGCTGCCAATAAAATTATTTTAAGACTTAAAAGCAAATGGAGATAGAATTATTTATTAAAGAAAATAAGGTGAAATAAATATTAAAGTATTTTTACGAAATTTGTACATCATACAACTTACGACACAGTGTACATGAATTATAGTTAGTATAACGTATTGTTTGCTGTTTAGTTTCATATTTTCCTTCTTCTTCATTTGTTAATTCTTATTATATTATTATAATTTTAAATAAATAAATATGTCAGAAATTACTAAGGTAGATATAACAACAATCAAAGCCGAGTAAATGGAAGACTTTTGAAAAAGCTTCTATTTCTGCCCTTACTTTTAAAGTCGTTCCCTGTGTAAACTATAATCTTTTTATAAACATTTTTATTCTCTCGCAAAGCCGTTACAAGCAAAGCCCGAGCTTACTTTCAAAATAATTTTATAGTAAGAGCTTCCTCGTAATAATCAAAGAAGTTGTCATATTACAATAATATTTTGGAATTGTATATATTAGACATTTAAAAATATAATAAAAAATATGTATTAAATTATTTTAAATAAAAAATGATGTATTTTTAATTTTGCGTAATAAATCGTGAATACAAATAAATAAAACTAAAGTGGCTATGTAATATTAAAATAATAGTTTTCTCTAAATGCTATTTGTTATGTCTGACCATCTAAACGGCTAGCTCAATTTGGGCGGAATTTTCAGTAGGTTAATTGGTACGTAACATTGGCAACTTTATTTTATCATATTGAAATATACATAAAATAAATGGAGATGAAATCGTGTGGCGCTGCTAGTATGTAATAAATTTATAATATATAATAAATAGATGAATAAATTGCGAAATAGTGATATGTTGTAATTAAATACGTTTGGTTCTATTTTTAACAATTGGACATGAAAAGAGTATTTGTCCTTTTGTTAATATCCAGGCCACGACTTGTGGATAGTTAACTTCGATATTATGTAAATCGAACGCTATGTAGGGATTACAGATGAGAATTTATTATACTGTTTAAACGTTTACCGAGCGTGTGCACGATTTTTTTTATAAATTAACATCTACATTCCTTCGCGTCGTGATTAACCCATATAATATGAAGTTATTAAAAAAATATCGTGACAAAAATTTAAATAAAATATAAAACTTCATTCTAGACTTTTTAAAATGTTTATAAACAAATTAAGCGAATAGATAAACATTATTTAGATTTTTTTAAAAGAAATGGATGTAGATGTCAACGACGGATTTTCTACATACCAAACGCAGAAAGGAGACAATGCAAAACGCAATTTTTTTAATTTCCAAAAAATTTTATATGAACATTTACACACAATCACAATTATTTTTAAACGATAAAAGAAATATTTTTTTGTGACTGGGTATATCGAGCAATTTAAAAAATGTTTTGTTGTATATCATACTCGTATTCTTTTAAGAGTTTAACATAATTTTTTTTCAGGCATACATTATTGTAATAACACAACAATGTATGCCTTCGTTGAAATAATGTTCGAAATTTTAATTCACGTGTACTTGAAGTCGTGATATTGCATTTGAAATCTCAATTATCCTTGCTACATCATTATCTTTAAAAATCATGCAAATGTGTTATGTTGCCTTTGGTATATTATTTTATGACTAGTACTCATATATGTAACTAGCTTCTGCCAGCGGCTATGCCCGCAATTATTTCGATTTATGCACCTTGGGTTACATTATTGGACTTTTAGTAAGGATCCCTATTTTTTTGAATATATATTATAATCTATAAATATAATATAGCCTTACTCGATAGATGTACTCTCCAACGTTGAAAGAACTTTTCGAATCGAACCAGTGGTTCCTGAGGTTAGCGAGTTAAAATAAATAAACTCTTCAGCTTTATAATATTAGTATAGAAGTAGATATAGATTAATTCTTTGAAACTATTTTTACCGTATTAAATTGTATATTGCATTATCGTATTGAAATGATTTTTTTATATACTTCGGCCTATACTATGGTATATTGGAGCTGATTTGATGCATTCGAGTTGAATAGTGCTTTTTAGGGTTTTTACAAATTAGTTAACCATATACCATAACCATAGTGAACCCGTGCCTATTATAATTTTCAGGGGACTTTAATGTACGAGTTTTATTGCTTTTAAAGTAGTAATTGAATATTTTGTTATGATTATGAAACTTCCCGCGGTTACATTCGTCAAAATTAGCATCTCACAACCGCTCGTGTATTTTTTAATTTAAAAAGTCGTCAAGTTCACGGAAATTTCCAATTTTTCTGTGCAGTTTCCTGTATTCTTATTTTATTAAGAATCTCCTATAAGCATGAAAAAAATTTAATAATAAAACATGAACGAACGATACGGTCGTTATTAAGGTTATGGCGTGACCAAAGCAATTAAGGAATTAAGGATATATTTCTATAAATAATAGGAACTTACCAAACAGTAAAGTAGCGAAACACAAACAGTGATAATCAGCACTTAACACGAGTCGGATTCACGAACGAGTCGAGAATGCGAAAATCTTTCGACTTGACGATGAAGAACTTGATAACGAAGAGGCATTGCTACGTTTACTCGCTTTTCTCGACAGTCCATCTTTTTGCACTTTTCTCGAATCCAAAAACCGATCGATAACTTGTCGTATCGTTGAATGTTTTCTGTCGAATGGGTTGGGAAACATGGTAACTCTTGCGCAGGTGTGCGCGATACAACGAGCCTGACGATAATGCGCGCGATTTGCAACCGAAGCCTTTCAACGATTGAGAAATGCTGAGGTCAAGTTCAAGAAATGTTTGTACACTGTGCAAGAGATTACGACTGAGATCTGTAATATTGTTTTTCTATCAATAATCACGTAATATTATGAATCCCTTTTTTCACTGTTTGTATGTATTTGCTAATCTCGAAAAGCGGATTGAGGACCTATGTTGATGTAAGATACATTTTATATTAAAAATACCTTATACTAAGTTATTTATTTTATATCTATAAAAATAGTAAGCAAATTCGATTTCGAATGGCGTCGCGGTCTTTAGACATTAAATGTAGTTTAAAGCTCTAATTTACAAAAACTATTTCAGTACCAGATGTAACAATTTTTTGGGTAGGTATCGTGAATGTGTAAACTGTGATTATTTCCTTTATGGTAACAGACTGTGGACTTATTTAATAGAAATGACAATAATTAAATATAATAATCTCGAATTGGCTTCATTACTTAATTGTGAAACACGGATCCACTTTTATAAGAATTATCTTCATTATAAAGTTCATAAGTAATTGTATATTCTATATTTAGTGAATTTTCAGCAAGGGATTAATATTTGTCATAACGTTATGCTAGTCACGGTATAGTTTCTTTCAAGTTCCTTCGAATGATTTATTTCTTAATCATGAAGCTTCCCAACTAAATCCGCAATGTGTACACTAAGTAGCTATCAGATTTAATACTAATAAATCAAAATTATGAGGCCGTTCTTAACATCGAAATGAAGAGATAATTCTAAATTTTATGAAAGTATATTTATTTATTATATATATTCCATATTTATTTTGTAAGTTTATCAGTTTGTTAATCTCCGAATCGGTTGGACCAACTTTGAAGAGCCTTTAGCCTTTAGCCTTTGAAGAGTCTTTTAGTACGTTAAAAAATGAGGATTATTTAACAAAGACAAAATACCTCTTATATATTTAGAATATTTGATACGACAAAATATGGCCGGTGATACTAAAGAAGATATTGTAAATTCTAAGAATAACGTTATAATTAATAACTTATAGAGCCTTTTTGCTCACACTTTGTGTTTAATCTCGTGCTAATTTACTATAGAAGTTGCTATATCATTGAGTCATATGGAAAAATCTTATCCATATTTCTGGTATAATTTATCAAACAATATTCATTATATTTTAAGACTAGCAGTGCCTCTCGGCTATCTTCTTGATTTATAAAGTATCCTTATAAAATATAGTCTGTGTGTTATTCTGATGTTTTTTAATCCATACCTACATTTTTTGCAATCTTTCGCTTTGATATTATAATATCAGTAAAAAACACAAAAACTTACATTAATTAACATTTTCAACGATGAGCTAATACTTTTATATATTCATAAAACAAGTTTTCCTTTTCGCTTTTAGGAGGGAAATTGCATTTCTCAAGCAGTCTTAGAAAAGGATTAAAAACATGAAATAAGATTAAAGTGTCTTTGAAGAAATAAAAAATGTACGTTTTCCTTGTAATGAAATGTAATTTGCGTCAAATGGAAACAAATTACGAAGTAAAGTCTATCTTATACGCACATTCTACTCTGAACAATTATGAGGGCAAACATAAGTAAATAGGCCAATAAAGAAATAAGCAATATTAAACCAAAAAATCTACATTATTGTAGAATTAACTGCTGACGAAGTCCGATAATACGATTTATCGCACTCATCATTAACCTAATTTTTTAAATTTCATTCAATATTAGACATGTCCGCCGATATACCAAAGCATTTTTAAACTATAATATATTTCTTCTTTTAATCTATGTTGACATATTCCGACAATTATTACACGTACAATATGTTTTTTTGGCATTTTCCATTTTAATCCTGAGCTTAAGGCCGCCTTTATGTTAATCTTAATGTAAACTGTTTTCAATTGTCTCGCGGCGCCAGACTTCAAACAAGTAATATAAATTGTAATTCTTTGGTGTGCCATTAATGAACCAAGATCAACGTTGCCAGTTGTTTACTGAGTGCTCTATTTGGCGTTTTGATAAAATTGCTTATATTATATTAAAAAACTTTAATTTACACACGACAACGTATTATATTCACGTCACACTTGTCATAAAGCAGTTTTAATGTCAGATTCACACTATTGAGAGTATGGACAACCCTTAACACCGTTAAACTAATATTTATTACTTTCATACATTTATAATGGTGTTGTGATTGCTAAATACAATTAATGTTATTTATTTACGTTACCGTTATTTCTAATACAGAAGAATTAAATATTCATGTACATATACGAAAATAATCTACAAATAAAAGCAAATTTTTTTGTGATTTTTAATTAAGTCCTTTGCTAAGCCGAAATTATGGTATTTATTACAACGGTATTTCGAGTCCTGCATTTTACAAAGGGAATAAAATAAGTGTGAAGTGAAAGGTGAACGTCAGTCAAATATAAAACTCGTTAGGTTCAATTGTCTGGTAATATCAGTTAATATGTTCTCAACAGTCCGTAACGCCTTTCCGTTATAAAGGATATCGTTAATATATTTTCTTACTTGTTACGTAAACTAGGTAGTGGAACTTAAAATAATATTGAATACTAGACTCTAAAACAAAGGTCTCGAAATCCTAACCATCTGTCGTCTCAACAGATTACAAAAATGATTAAAAAAAAGTTAGCTTGTCTAAATATGTGTATACTTCATTTTGTCAATGTTCAACTTGTCACCGTCGAAAAGAGTTATCAAATGCTGTTTTTTTTAATATTTATTAAAAACTAAACATTTGCTTCATGCAAATAAAGATTTGGTTTATTCTAAGTAAAAACTAATTTCTTGACAGAACTGTAAATGGATATTCTGAGACAAATAATAACTATTCTTATATTAAGGTAATCATCTGTTGGATAAAATGGTAATATAAATATAAAGTAATTATGATAAATCCGTGTCAACAATGTTATTAGGGAAAATTTACGCAAAACAAACTTTTCCAAGCCACAGATCGTTAAATTAATTAAATAAAACGTCAACAAATCATAACAATTAGGTAAAATTGATATTATATTCATAACAATATTAGACTATAATTAATAGTAAAAACATATTTTGGTTCGTTCAATGTACTCAGGAACTTTTACTTGCATTATGTTTTAAAGTAATTTTTTAACAAGTTAATAACATTACATTAGATTTGACTATTTTGCTTCGGGGCAAGCGCAAAAATGGATAACCAAATATCAGTAATCAATATAAATACAAATACATTTTTCCTCACACTTTATTTAAAAACTTGTTCTGACACTGAAGGTTGTTGGCTTTTTTGCTGACTGTACTATTTAAACCGATGTTAAAATAAATATTAATAAATTATTAAGCTTATGTATTGTCATTTGATGTTTAGTATTTTCTTTGGAATTACTTGATTTATATATATATTTAAAGTATGTCTTTTATAAGTATTGAGATTTCTTTGATACAAACTTTTAAATCGCTTTGATCAAAAAAGGAAGAAATTTTTGTGCTCTGTTATGGTTCTTAAATCTTTTATTAATCTTACTTGATATAAAAGCTTGAGAGTCAATTTAAAGCTATTTCTACGTGTTGTATCGTATTGAAACGTGGTAGGATCTCGTATATATACTCATAGTTCGTTACTAATACTATAATTTGCAATGTTAGAGCTGTTTTTATAGTCAGGATTTAGAACGTTTTTAATTAGATAATTTTTGTGTATACAGTTAACGGAATTTTACATGGTTAATTTCGACTTTTGTTTAAATTGAAGGCGAAAAAATGATAGAATTAGATCACTAAAACAAAAATACTTTCGCCAAGCCGTTAATAAAAGAGAAATCGATTATCTTGTTCCTTCTATCGAGGCTTAACTAGGGATTTAGGTTGGATTGTGAGTATTGTGTACCGTATTATCAATATATTGCTTAAGAAGATAGTTCATTTCATATTAACGATGATTATAAGACAGTTAATGTTAATTCAATGTGCGCCAGCTATAAATTTACTCCTTAACCGTTGCAATTTCTTTGAAAAAGGGCATTGGCTTCATTATATCGTGAACATAAAGCTTGAAAGGTGTGAATTGGTGTATGGGTAATCCATCATTTTTCAGATGGAAACATTGATATGTTTGGAGAGAAAATTACGTCTCAAAGTGTTTCGAGATCAATCTTCTAAACTAAACTATTCAAACTTCGATTACATTAAATATTGATTTTCAAATTCTTATATAGATGTAGTCTGTACTCCAAAAGTCATTTTAATGCAGACGTATTTTACATTAGAACGTTGAAGGTGTTATATCAAAGATTTGTTTTAGACATGTATATAGTTTGAATATTTTTAACGACTGTGAGTAAATATTGAGAAATGTGAGAAACAAATCTGTAGAACGCTATAATATTAATCGACATCTCACTTGCGCTGAGATAGTTTAATAATAATTCCATCTCATCTTCGATGTGAATTTTCTTTGTCATGCTGACTACAAATAATTGACGATGACAACAGTTTTGTATTTGAAGATGTAATTATACCAACATCACTTTAAAATTACTCATAAATATATTTGGATCTGTAAATGAAGAAATATATAATGAACTAGTAATACAAATTTTATTTATGTGTATGTGTAAATGTATTAAAATATTGAAATATATATCTCTCATTATTCTAAGTAAATGTGTATCTATGTGTTATTAGAAAAAAACAACATGTACTTTTACAACATATTTAATTGATTCATTAATCACAATTATGAATGAGTATTTTCCACGGACGCTGCTTGTGATGGCCGCATTTTGTTCATTGACGTCACGCCATCATTTTTACCGTTTCATAGTGGACCTGTTGACAAAGAAAAAGGCTCATGAGTTTATTCACAATGGGCTAGAAAACCGTTAAAAGTCTAACCAGATATCTTATCTGGGTTTAGATGTTAGTTAGTTAAGCTTGGTCATATTATAGTTTTAAAATTTGCATCAAAGGTAAGGGCTATAAAATTTTTATGATGTAGTAATTTTCCTTTTCTACGTATCTACTTTACATACATAAGCATTTAAGGTAATATATAATTTGCATGTACTAGTGCCCTTTTGTAATGTAGGCGTCTATAGTATTACACGAATTCTTAATCACACAACAAAGCAGTTTATTAAACATTATAATACAAAACATTTCCATTCGTGATGTTCCAGAATGACTAAAACAAACCACTACCTATCGAATTTATTTTTTTAAATAAATTTGATATATTTGCAATGGTACAGAGAACATAATTTTATCTTAGAATATAAATTTAATGCAAATCTTAATATATATAACTTCTTCTGTCTGTATGTTTGTCACTAAACTACCCCTAACCAGCTGGACCGATTTTTTTTGTTCGAGAATAGTTTAGATTCACAATTAGGTCCACACGCTGATATTTTATTAATTAATTTGATTTTTTTGTATTTGCGACGCGTGTGCAGGACAACGTCTGTCTGGTCCGCTAGTAGACTAAAAACTATTTGATAATAATCTTATATTTTAAATTATTATTTTATATGTATTTTTCAACATGGACAACAATTTTATCTTTGAAAATTCTCATTTATAATTTTTTATTGTTAAAAACATCGTAAGTTGATTCCGTATATTGACAATGTTTCATATAAAAAATATCGTGGAATGCGGATGAGTTTACGTATTTCAAATACTGTTTGTTGCAAGTTTTGTTTTTACTGTATGTATTATTTAGTGTGGTGAATGTATAGACGAGTGACCTTCTTAAAATATGTAGGAAAATAATTTTAAAATTTATTAAATTGTTTCTATTGTGTTGAAAAACATTCTACTTTTTAAACCCCGATAGAAAACATTGAAGTTTCTGGATGTGGTTTTATAGCTCCTTTTGAAATTGGCTGACTTTAATGCGAATTTTATCTTTAAAAATCGACAGTATCTGGTGGGCCTTAGCTATATTATTGTGTGGGGTTGTTTAAAAATAGCTTGTAGAACGCTTATATTATTATATATTCAGATTATCAAAGCCAATTTTGAATGATATTAATAAATATATTTATAATTCAGATAAAATAATAATAAAATTTATTGGATTTTAAAACTCAAATAATTTCATTATTCAAGAATACATTTTAACATGAGTCTCTTCGAATACGTTTCAAATAGGACCATAGAATGTTTTATCTAATCAGTGGTTTTGTTTGATTTTGTTTTGTAGGTATATAATCAAGACGCATTTCTTATCAAAAACAATAATTACCAAAGTAATTATTGACTGTTTGAATAAACATGAAGGACACGAGTAACATTGACTCCTATTAAACCGGACATATGATAACTGTAGATATAGGAAGGATGTCATTGTCAAAACATATCTGTTGTTTGACCTGACTTTATTAAGTTCATTTTTAACGATGCAAAGGGTTATATTTTTGAAGAATCTTTCTATGGCTTTGTTAGTTCTAAACGGTAACAGACATTTTAAGGAAGTTTTCTTTATATCTGAAGTGATAGAGAAGGTTTTAACGCCATATTTTAAGATTAGTTCAGGTGTTTAATGATTTAGGCCAGAGACTACTTTAAACGATTACAATTAGTTTATAGACAAGGTTCAGTTGAGGAATATGAGGAGATGTCAACCTATTTGTTAACTAACTGCTATCAGCTTTTCTTTTAATTTTATAACAATGTATTTAAATCTTCGAAATCATGTTTTACTCAAAATTAAATTCATTATACTCTATATGTATGTCCTTCTTATTATAGTATTCGAAATATTCGGTCTCATTCTATTAGCTTCTAATATAAACTATAAAGTTATGTTGATAAACTAATAGACGTTATAATCGTGAGTGTTTAGTATAAAAACCTGTTCGCTACTCTATGTCTTATGTAACAATAAATCTTAATTGTAATTATTAAGACCATAACTTTGTCTTTAACGGGCAATGGAAGAAGTAATTTTTGTAAATCGTTAAATTCGATTAAGTCTACAGATATGCATTGCAGTGAAGATAAAGTAATAAAAAAAATGTTCCTTGAAGAATTGCGTACCATATCAAGAAATTTTCGTCGGTAGAAACTCCATTTGATATCAAACTTATTACACAGTAACAAGTTTACACACAAACGTTCTATTAAATATTTAAAACGATTAAACTAAATCGTAGCTCTCTATTTAAAAAGTTTCTGTAAATTTGTAACTTAACCGATCTAATTAGTAATAGATCAACAGAGCATCGTAAAGTTTCATTATGAAGTGAATTTCATACTGGCCCGTTAAAAAAAATAAACAATACAAACCTCCTTTAAACGAAGCCGTTCACAATTTTGCACTGTCACAACACAACACATTGTTCAGCGTTTCTCGTTGTACTTTGGGCACAGATTGGATGAAGAAGACACAGATGATGCATTGCTGCTACTCTTCGTCAAGCTGGACTTCTTTCTGAAACTAAGTCTAGCTTCACCTTTGAAAAGCCGGTCGAGGGTTTGCCTCAACGCAGAGTGTTTTCTCTCAAATGGATTTGTATACATTTTAAATAATACGTATGTATCTGTTGAAGGTTGAGTTCAATATGAATGGCGACAACACCCGCTCTGATTATATATATAGAAGTTATGACGTGTGCGCAGGTCAAAAAGTTGTTTACAGACGTCATTCGTTTTTGCTCATCAATTTGAACCCTTTTCATGCCACCATCGACATATGGCGTTGTTTCTTTTGAATGTTTCTTTTTTATTATAATTACACACATCGGCATATTAATATGAGGTTAAGTTAATTGTTGGCGATATCTTAGCCACAACATATCATTATTAATTCAGTAATACACGATCAAATTATTATTTCGAGCACTCCGTATTCCGTAGATTTATGTCAAAATGCGTTTGCGGTTCACGTCTTTTCCATGTAAAATAGTGGTTAGTGGACCAGCCGTAATTTCGGTATGCTTTGATTATTGCTTTCTTTTATTAATTTTTTTTTAAATATAAAATAAATTATATATATATGGGGGACCTAAAAGAAGTTTCAATCGCCTACGCGTATTGTTAGGTATCGTTTATTTATTCAAAGGCGAGATTAGGCAAGAGTTGAATGTACGAATGCGCGCAACAAAAAATATGTAAGAAAGTAAATAATACTTAAACCCTTTAATTAAAAAAATATTAATCGGTAATTTTGATATGAAATGGGTTTAAAGTGATTTTGTCCATTTTCACACATAAATAATACCGATTGTTAATAATATCCGAAAATATATAATTAGCAACATTTTTTACATAGATATATAGTTCAAAATACAATGTCATCTCTATTATATATGGTCATGTCAAATCCGTTTCGAAGTTTTCTTACAGTAAGTATGTATTTCTTAGTATAGGTATTTTATTCACCATTTATATGAGACATATTGATATATAATTTATTACGTAAGTTTTATTTTTAGACACAAAAATTTTATCAAAACCATTAATATCCTTCGTTTTCGACTTTAAATATTTTCTACAAAAGTTTCCATTGACATAAAAACCTGATAAAATGAGTAATATCAACGTGTTTTGCGACGACATGCTAATTATTTCTTTAGAACGAATTGTTATTTTGTGGTCGAGATATTTAGAAGGTTTAGTGTTTAAATGGGTTCTAGCGAGTTAAAACGAGATAAACGAAGAAAAAAGTGTTAATATAGTCAGTCTCTTCGACAAACATCCGATAACATGACGGTTCATCATTTCCATGACGGTAAATCATCACATGCATCACTAGTTACATGTCGTAATAATTATTTAAAACAGATAAAGTTTCTGTCGACAACTCGTAAATTCATTAACTAAGCCCGAAAGGTATTTGTGGACCTCCCAATGTTTCCCAAATGCGTGACTAACTAGGCTTTATGACGCTCCTGAACGAAGAAGCTTAAGTCTTAAACGTATATTATTTTATGAGTAATTAAGGGTTACCATATCGGAGACATCCTAAGCAAAAGCCACGTCAAAAGTTTGTGTAACTGGCGAGCATGTGTAAAAGTATTAAAAGGAGTAGAGGAAGTGAAAGGAGTTTGTTCGTAGCAAGTGAAAATCTGTAGTCTCTGAGTATCCCTACGGTAATAAGGAGTGACTACGTATGTACGTATATATTATAACTAATAGTATCACGTGGTTTCATTCGCTAAAGGTTTATATATAACAGTCATGTGATAATAAAGATTATAGAGATGGAAGTACGTGCCATAACATCAGAAATTTATCGAAGTCCGTTAATTTTGATGGAACAGTTTATTTCGGAGATAAGCAAGCAAACAAATAGACATAAAAAAATATAAACCATAACTGAATCGAACATACCTTCAGAAATATTAAGAAAAATATTATATTAGATATTTTATTTAGAACAGGTTGATAAGATCATATACTTAATTACTTTTTTATAAAAATTATTATATAATAATTTGTCTTTTTAAAATTAGCCGTTTATTCCGTTACGTTTAAATGTTCTCGTTACATTTTACTCTTTTCTTATTTCTGTCCGATCCCTCCTCTAAGTTTTCCAAATTTTTCGTGCT
This sequence comes from Hebomoia glaucippe, assembly GCA_025727935.1. Classification (NCBI taxonomy): domain Eukaryota; kingdom Metazoa; phylum Arthropoda; class Insecta; order Lepidoptera; family Pieridae; genus Hebomoia; species Hebomoia glaucippe. The sequence continues at coordinate 1,223,517 of JAOSYY010000013.1, read as the reverse complement.
ATATTAAAAAAGATTAATATACTGAGCTTTACTTAGCGAGCATTCCGTCCGCATACCTTTTAAGGTATGTGTCAATCGTTACACCTGTACCGTATTACGCAAACAATGGCTATGTAACAGGGAAAACCGCAATGAGTACAAGTATGAGAAAATTATAAAACCCTAAGGACTGGTTTTTTACAGAAAAGACAAGTAATACAAAGAATAGTAGCAAAGTGTTGCGGTTTCAGTCGCGATGATTTTATTCTTATGTACGTAATAAAATACGTAGATTTCTCCTTAAAATATTAGAAATTTTTAAGTGAATGTCT
>JAOSYY010000013.1:1198975-1220334 GCA_025727935.1 Hebomoia glaucippe | reverse complement strand
TTTTTTTGTGTTCGCACAGTCGTTCTTACTAATTGTAAAACTTTGTCACCAGGTTGTGAAGATGTTCATTTTAGTTATAGTTATATTCGGTCTGTGCTGGCTTCCATACCACAGTTACTTCATTTATACTCATTTCTACCCGTCCATATTATATATGAAGTATATACAACATGTATATTTGGGCTTCTACTGGCTAGCGATGGCCAATGCAATGGTCAACCCAATCATTTATTATTGGATGAACGCTAAGTAAGTGTAATATATAGTAAATAAGAAAATTATCATTTAAATTTTAATAATAATAATTGCTAAAGTTTACAGTATTTGATGGGTGGGGAATTTCGAAAAAAAATACTATTTTTAAATTGCATCCGGGTCATGTACATCGTTTGTGTTCAGCTCCTTAAATATTGGAACAAATAATTAATTATTGAATCCGTGTAGCGATGGCTATCATCTATCAACTGCAATAAATAAGTAACGGGCATATGTAGTGTAAAATATTTTATATAATATTAAAGTAAATTTTCAAAAATTATAGATCTCTTTTTGACAGGAAACAAATTAATTTTTCTATAAATATCTTGAGTCAGTCAAAACCCCGCTCTCATTTAATTAAGAAACCGATTAAAAACATAAAGAAAGTACTCTTAGCTTCCGGCGATTTATGATTTATATTTCGTACAATTCACTTGGATGTCATTTCTATATTTAGTTTCTTATTTAAGATATTACTTAATTTTGGATCTAGTTTGAAGATTTAACACGTCTCATCTATGTAGAAAGCTTTGATATTTGAACATTTAATACAACATATTGATACTGAATTACGTTTTTGCATACTAGCTGAAACATATATCATATATCTTTTATTATTTCACGTTAATTAATTTGTATTGACTAAAAATTATAATAAAGTATCTGAGTAACACTACTGAGGATCGATTTTGAATAACAGTCAGCATTTAATGACATATATACATATGGATTTCCAAGAACTTAAGATTTATTTAGTTTTCGATAAACATACTCTTATATATAAATTACATACATAATAGTACGTGCCGCCGAAAACAGTGAATTTAACATATCATAATTACATTATTAAAACGCATAATTCGGGAGAGTATATTTTTATGACGATATTATTCGGTTACGACTTTAGAAAACATAAAATTTCAAAGTAAAATTTATGAAATGAAAGATTTATTTTTTATTATATTTTTATAACCATTTATAGTAGACTTTTTTACCTATAAAGTTTTTATCAGGTTTCGCTCGTACTTCCGGACAGCAATCTTGTGTCGATGGCGTGACAGTTGTTTCCGACGGAAACGTCCACTTCCGGAATCACCTCCTGATTGCATGTCGCAGTCTGGTAGCAGATCCCGATCAGGTTTTTACTCGTTAACGTAATTATTATTTGAAATGATATCTTTGGTATCACTTTTATACAATTTTATTATTATCCATAGACAATTATTTAGTACGTTTTAAACATATTTAGAAAATCAGTATAGCGTCGTTTTAGTTCTGAAAGCGCATGTCAAGTTACAAAAAATTACATAAAACAATAAAAGTTATTAACAACTTTTAGTATGCAATAATTACTCTAAAGGTGATAATTTCATTTCATCCGTATTATACGTGAAGTATTTATATTATTTTATTCTTAACTATACATTTTTAGTTTTAAAATTGTTAGTGTAGACCTGTGATCTTAATAAAATTGTGATGTGTAGTAGTTTTAGACTTTACAGATTGCAAATAGTATAAGCTACTTTCTAATAACGGTGTTGTAATATAATAAAAGAGTAGAACACCTAACTTTCATAAAAATATTTATCTAAGTACTCATCTTATGTCTAAGACATTTTCATTAGATAGTTATGGAACTATTACTACATGAAGCGTATAAAATTATTTTTGCTAACAGGATTTTTAACTTAATGCTGGATTGCAAAGCGTATTATTTAGTTCTTTAAAAATTCAGAATTTCATTACGATCTGTTGAAAATACTAAGCGCCTAGTATCTTTCTATTTACGATCAAACTTCGCATTTACGTCGCAGCTACACGATAACTTGAAATGTTTTAACACAAATAGCTAGCTAATGTTTTATTAATATTGCAACCAACTTATTTTCAACCTATTTACGTAATTTATTACGAGAGCTTTTGTAGATTTTTTATGCTATTATTTGAACAGTAGAATTAGCAATGCATGTCTGAACTGCAAAATAATGTCCGTAAAGTATGCACTTCTACAGGTATAGAGGTACACAGAGAATCAAAAGAAAATGCAGTAGTCGTATGGCCGCATTCGTTTCAAAGGGAAGCGCGCCGGTTGCAGAGACTGCCTTTGCCTGCTAGCTGCCCGCGCTGTCCGCATCGAACGTATTACGATGGTAAACTTATATTGATACTAGCTGACCCAGCAAACTTCGTTGTTTCATAATATAGGTGAATATTTGGGGTTGCATGTATTTTTATATCATGTATCATAAAAAAGTAAATACAAAAAAAATTTGGGGAATGAAGAATAGATGTCCGATTCTCAAACCTACTGACTATGCATATAAGGTTTCACGAAAATCGGTCGTGACATTTTGGTGAAGTTCAATTACACACACCGTGCTATGAGAATTTCATATATTAGATGTATGACGTTTTAGATAAGGGCATTTTGTTATAGATATCTTATAGTGCAGATACATTTCTGTCGCTGCTTTAGTTTGCGGGCATTAAGTGCCTTGCCCAATTAAAATATATTTTTTTGCTTATCATTAAATCAAACAGTCAATCTGAGTGATACAAGAGGAGAATGGTATTTCGATAGGTTTTTCATATATTTACTCTTCGAAAATAGCCAGACGAATGACGTGTTCGCTCGTTTATTATAATAGTATAGGTCCATCGGGTATCCAAACCTGTAATTAAGTGTGTCTAGGTCTTTCCAAAGTCATAAAGCTTAATATAATTATAGTCATTATATAAATGGATACATATAACAATTTATCTTTGTCCTATATTCATTCTAACTTATGTGTTTTGCATAATCGTTATCACCAATTTATCCAGTAATATTAAGTATAACTTATTGTTTCAGCATATATACATGGGCGCAAAGCGTAAATAATCTAGAAGTAGTTATAAATGTTAAAATAGTAATAAGATAATATTATAATTACTTTATATTCAAACAGGGAATAAACATAAGTTTGATAATTTAAAAATAATGTAATTTTTATAATATGTATACAAAAATATTATTTAAAAGTTAAAAACTTAAAAACTTCATCATCAGTTCCAAACCCTTATAGTATTATTTTAGAAAATATATCTATAGAGTTTATATTTAATATTGTAGTTTATATATGTATATATAAAAATCGTTTAATGCGCAAATTAGAATTGTTTTCCAGGGTTTTATTTACATTTTTAGTTACAATTGCAGCTAACTAAAGAATAAAATTAAATGACAAAATTGATATTTGTCAGAAATTTTACGTCAAAGATACTCTGTGGTCATATCATGATCGAATAATGAAATTTAGATGTAAGTAATAATTATGTTTACAACTCGTTATAAAATAGTTAATTGTACCTCAAAAGAATTATTGTCTTGAAAATGTTTAGTGATCATTTAATAGCGACTCGTAGGTATAATAGACGTTTTCAGAATGTCATCACAGCATTAAATTATGTGGCTGGGCTATCAGTATGAGATTAAAATCGAATAGTCTATCAGTATGAGACGAAGAACACAATCTGTCTATAATAGAATATCATTTTACACTTCTAAATCAATTATTTTCAGACGGATTTTTTTAACTGTTAAGTACATTTCACTAAAACTTACTGAGAAGGTATATGTACTTATATCTAATCCTATTAAACAAAAATATATTTTTACAAGTTAGTATTACAAAAAAAGTATACTTTGAAAACAACACTTAAATCTCCCAAATTTATTGTTAGCAAATATAAAGAAACTGAAACTTGCCAACGAATGGCTTACGACGAATATAATAAATAACTATGTTTATATGTTAAATGTATATAAATAAATATATATTATATAAAAAAATATATAATTGTTATATTATTATTATTTATTTGTAAATTCAATAAAGAAGTAAAGATCTACGTCGTATCTAAACATATATTAATAATGGCAGTCGAGGGAGCGCAGAGTACCAGGTCCGCAGCAAGTGTAAGATGTTGTTTATGCCTACCTCAAGGGCAGGAACCGTGACGTATGATTTGTAAATATTAAATAAAAGTTGTACTATACTTAATGTTAACCATAAGTAAAATCACTATATAATTATAACTTTTAATTAAAAAAGGGATGGCGAATATGAAATTAGTTGATACCGAGACCCAAATTGAGAGTAATAAAGTTAACTTTCATAACGCTACCTGTTTTTATTACTTTACCGGTAAATTTTTGTTGATAACATATTTAAAAAAAATTAAGGTATACTTAATTAACAAATATATATTTATCATTGTAATCGTAAATAAAAATTAAGTGTAAGTTCAAAAATTGAAGTTTTAAAATGAACAATGTTCATTTTATGTGGCGTATAAAGTGACGAAATCTTTATAAATTTTTGATTGTGTGTATAGTTATTAATTCAATGATCTACATTAAAGTATCACTGGGAAAAACGCTGACTTTAAAACGCAATCTCAAGTTTTAACAGCTTTTACCTTGTTACCACTGAGCTAGAGAGGTTCTGTGGATTTTATTATATCTGAGATCAAAAATTAGATTTCAAATATGCAATAACGTGCTGACTCACAAATGATTATTAACTGACTGTTATTATTTTCATATTAAAGCGGTTAACATCTATCGGTGTCCATAAATTGGAAATAAGACAGTTTTCATATATCACGAGAGAATATAAGATAATGTTTTATGTGGTAACTTAGTATACTTTTTTTATGTGATACGAAGGCAAACTAGCATACAGTTCACTTGTATCAAGCGATTCCTGTCACCTATGGACACCTCCAAGATCAGTATATCTAGGAGCCGCGTTGCCAACCTCAAGGCCTTAGTCATATTACATCATCCGTTATTTCAGTGAACCGCTGTCGGTCTTACTTATTTTTATTTCGAGTATTCGGTAATTCATAGACTGAAATCGAATACTGTTATGTTATCATTAAATAACATTAAGTGCTTTATTGACCTAATGTTTAATGCAAAATTCAATACATTAAGCCCCAGCGTTAAGAGCAATCCATTTTGCAATAAGATGAAAGTAAAAAAGGTTTATCAAAATTTATGGATTAATATGTTATTGCTTACTTGTGTTCATTTTGCAAAATTTGTAATTAAACTACTTATATAATGTTATCTACTTACAAATACTAAGATATCAATAAGCGTTGTAAATGAAATTTCTGAATTGTATGTATTAAATATTCGTTTAAAAATAATTATTAATTATTAAATTTTACGAAAAATACTGTTTATATTTTAAGATAAATGTTATAATACTTTTGACCATTAAATCCGAATTAATTCGAAACCTGTTTTCAATTACAAAGATTTATATCACATCCTTAATCTACTTATGACGTCAATAATTCCAATTTTCTTAGATTAAAACTTTTCCACGAATTTAAAGTCCTACAATTGAATACATTCCAATTTTTATATTTTTTAATTTACTAGGTCAGAGTTCTGGTATATAGAAATCCAAAACTTTTGTATTCAAAGTTTTGTAATTTGATGTATGTCTAAAGCATCGTAACTTATAAATGAGAGGATCTATTTTAATATAATTTTTAGACGAAAATTTGTTATGATCAATATGATTTTTGGTTATAAATTTTGAAAATGTATTCTTGTATTGAATGATCTTAACCTGTTTACAACTTGACCAGAGGGCCCAGCATCTTATTTGTGTCTACGATTTGATACTTTAATAATTTTCATTATAAAGAAAATATAAATTATCTTTTACTTATATAAAGTTCCTAGATGGCTCAAGAAAAACAATAAATCAGTCGAGACTAGTCCCACGAACGATCAATCTTATACCTCATCGCTTCTGATATTCGTGTCTTTAACTTATTTTTAGACGAAATCTTTTTTCAGTACATATCATAAAATTTAAAAGCATTGGCCTTTTACATTTAAAGAATGCTTAATTTTAACCTAAAATCAAAAGCGTTCCCCAACTTTACGAATTTATGAACCGTAGAGAGACGTGCTTCCATCTTTAATATTTCATAGCAATAACAAAAAGTAGAGTTGAAAAATTGTGAGCTTTGTCATTATTTTCTTCGTTTGAACTTCGCTATATAAGAAACGTGTTATTTGTCTCAAAAACTTAATCAAAAGTTAAGTACAAGGAGATTATACTGATATTTTTTCAAAATTCACGTTTACTATTACACATAATATTATTATTAGATTGTTACACTTAAAGCGCTTAAAAATTGAGATGAATTTCAGTATTTAGATAGATTAGAGCCTAGAAAAAGGCAAAGGCGACAATAAGCTCCCTTTCTTGACTTTCCCCCAATATACAACCTAATCAAATCGTCGTAGTAACTCTTGCATATCTGTAATGGTAATAAAGACATAGCCTGTTTATTATTTAATAAGCTTAAATGTTTCTCGTTTGCGCCACGACAAAACGAAGCAATATGATAATTAACACTTCACATCGTCTGACGTGCTACAAAATATTTGTTCACTGAGTTATAAAATAATGTTACCTTGGCTTTATATAGAATAATGTATGATAAGGTTTTTATATTACGTTAAATATTATTGGTCGTAAATTTTAATACGAAGTTGAATCGCTTTCGCCCTTACCGTTTTTATGTAATACATCAAATGATTATGTATCCATGAAATTACAATCTTGAGACACCAAAATACTAGCTATATCCGCCTTCAGGTTGCAAAGTGTATCACATCTTCAGAACCATCAAAAATTTACACGCGACCTGTATCTCGCGGTTCCTCTATACTTTGTATGGAAATAAAATTTTGTATCCATACATATAAGAACGCCTTTCTTCCTTAGGGTTAGGCAACGACTACGATATTCAACGTGCTACGATCCTGACAAACTCTTCTCGCTTCTTCTACTGCCATCAATGTTCTTGATTCAAAATTCTCTCATGTCATATAAAATACATATGACATGAGAGCATTGATACAAACTTTTGTACAGCAGGTAAAAATAAGCTGATGCTATTATAAAACTGGGTGATAAATAGCGTATCCATCAGTTCACTTTATGAATATTCAAAATCACTACATTTTTATAATTCTATTAAGTAGTTACCATGACATCTATTATGATATTTTACCGCCTTGACTAAAAGCAACTTCCGAAATATTTCTATGAACTTTTTTAATACCGCCTAATTGTCTTGATGGAACGTGTATTCCTTTCCAGCATTCGTGGTGACGATTATATATATATATATATATAATTCTGTGCGTTTGTAAATAAAATTCTCCTAAACGGAATGAAAACACACATTTTCATCAAAAGCGGTGATAAAAATGTGTGTTTTCAAATGGAGTCGCGAATGTTTAAGATATGTATGTAACGTCTGCCTGACCCGCTAGAATGTGGTTTGATTTGAAATGTGTCTGTAAAATAAATACTGCAATTGATTATTCTGAAAAACATTTTCAATCTAATGCAAAATAAATCCAGCTCCGTTTGATCGTTTTACAAGTGACGTTTAAATAACTTTTCCTTTGTCACCTGTGACTTCTGAGGCGTGACGACGCCATCACAATTTTCCGCTTCCATGCATATTGCTATGAAATTGAAATATTATAATGAACTTTCATTGTAATTCAAGAAAATGATTTACATAAAGTGTTGTTATTATGAATTCAAATAAGTTCACTTATGCAATAAACGTTCGAAGAATATTCCATGAACATTTCTGGGAAAATTTTGCAACTAAAATACAATGTTGTTATTGCTTGATGGTTTATAAGTACTATCTAGGTACAAAGGCTATGCTGTTTGCTTTCATTTAGTTATGTAACGTTTCTGTAGAAATTCACCTGGGAAATTGTATAAGGTATTACATATTTCCACAGAGAATACTTTTAATAGCAACACGCGTTTCTTAACTTCATTTGTGACTATAAAAAATGTTATCAAATCTGATTTTCATTTTTTATTTTTTTTATGCGATAGGAAAGCTAATGAGCATACAATTCATTTATTTTAAGCGATTTATATCGCCCATGGATACCTCCAAGATCAGTAGATCTAGAAGACGAGTTGCCAATCTTAAGACCTTATTAATATTATATCATTTTTGACGTTATAAGGCGTAGAGGAAAAAAGTGTAGATAAATGGCTCGAAGAATATATTTAAAGGTTTGAGAACTGAACTGACATACCATAGAGTATGGTTAAAGAGCAGTGGAGCAGAGATTCCATTGTCAGAACAACTTTTATATTTCACTTTCAATATTCAGACTACATAAAAACGCAAAACTTAATTTCAATAACTTCGTTATAATTGTTAAGTGCAGTTAATTGAAAAGTGTCTAAAGAGGTCTCAGCTACGTTGTGAAAAAATTTGTTCCACTTTTTAGAAAATTTGCACGTAGTTGAATATAAATTCGTCCTCATTGTAATTGCTGAATTAGTCGGTCGGAGATAACATGTCCCTCTGTGTTTAACTTGGCGAATGCCACTACGGACGGCTGTTCCATTTAATTAAGTAGTTCACTGTAATTTCAGACGAAAATTCGTTAAACCAAACTATTGGAAAAATTAACACATTTTGTCGATATAGCCGTATCTATACTAATATTATAAAGCTGAAGAATTTGTTTGTTTGAACGAGGTAATCTCAGGAACCGCTGGTCTGAATTTGAAAAAAATTTCAGTGTTGGATGATAAATTTAATGAGGAAGGCTATAGGATAAATTTTATTTTCAAAAAAATAGGGATCCTTACTAAAAGTCCAATAATGTAACCCAGGTTGTAAAAATCGGAACGAACGCGAGCGAAGTCGCTGACTGAATCTAGTTAAAAAAAATTATGAAAGTCACTTCCGTTAAGTTTTTTTTTAATAAAACACTTCCAACTACCGTACTATGAAATAAGATTGATCTAGTTTTAAGATTTGTCAAATATATATAGTAAGTGACAAATTATTTTGTATTAACTTTAACTCTATGAACATTAAGCTTGTTGCCTATTTTAAAATTTCTTGGGTCAGAGTGTTCGAATTGATAAAAATATTTTTATATAAATAATACATATTTATATCCAAAATAAATTTTAACTGGTTCTTTATTTACTAAGCTGTATTAATAGGACTGCAGATAAACTTATTATTGTGTCTTTTTCGCTAAACCTTTATAAAAAAATCAGGTTAATCCTTCTATGTTCTATCAAACCGAAACATTTCTATTAAGAGAAAAGATTGAAGAATCCGGTTCTAAAGGCAACACGGGTTTACACAACATGATTATAATTATTTATGGAAAAAATCATTTCAACATATTTCGTAATGTAGTGCGAGGAAATCTTAATAAAATATAAGGTCTCATGTATCACCGTTCATTGGTGGAAGGGTAATGAATTGCTGTGCGCGTTTCAATTTCAGTCTATGAATCTCTAAACACTCGACATAACATAAATAAGGCCAGCTGCAAAACGCCATCATATAATACGTGCTGTGATATGGCTTAGGGCTTAATTTGGTATGATTGGCAATGCGTCTGTTAGACCCTCTGGTTGTGGAGGTGTCGACAGCAATCGCTTAGTGTTCGTTTGCTTACCTATCGTATCAAAAAGTGCTTCTATGCCTGATATGAATTCTCTGGTTCATTTTATTGAAAGTTGTAAGAAAGTACTACCACAACTAGATATTGTTTAGGATCTCCGAAAGTTACCTAAGTAATAAACATTGAAACTCAATAAAAGTTACTTATTACAACTCTGAAGCAATTATTAGGAAGTTTATTTTCAAGCAATTCAGAATTTTATTGTTGTTTTTATTGCTGGTTAAACAATTTAATTAAACGAATTAAAGGATTGACTATTTTTCGAATATTACCAGGAACAACTCAAATTTTATTTAAATTGTCACTGACAAAATATTGATACTTTACTGTATATTGTGTCATTACTGTCATTTGTCACTCTCTCAAGTTTTCATTATTATCTTGACATTCGGTGTCTAGTACACATATATTACATACGCACCAAACAATAGGTGTACGTAAACCATTAATTATGTAGATATTTTGTTTAATTCACTTTATTTATGCATTGCAATGTTACTAGTAACATTGCGAAGTTTACAAACTTTGCCCCTTTTGAAGCAAATTTTAAAATATTAAAAAAATGCTCTCACAAATTAAAATAAATCACAACGTAATTAATACTTTATGCTTGTTGCGCCTACGTGTTTCTAAGTTACTGAGATAAAATTGTAGCAAAATAATTTTAATTAAATTTTGCTCGCTAATTTCTTGTAGGAGTTAAACATTACTCATTAAAGTTCAAAGTACTTAATACTAATTAGGTTCACTTAAACCTTATAAAATATCAGGAAATTTTGCTTCTAAATTTCTTTCTAATTTTATATATCAATACAGACTTCAAAAGTAGATACTATTCATGTAATTATATAGTATGCTTACTTATACTTATATTTAATGATTGGTAAATGGTATGTAATTTTAAGTTAACATTGATTATCACGTTATAATTGTCTGTAAAGATAATGTTAAATTTGTGTCAGATTTTTTGTTACAATCCACAATATAATGTCTATTCAAGATAGAGGTACATAATAACGTAACAAAGACGTCAGCGTGAACGTGCCAATTATCCATGGATATAAAAATTGAATGGCTATGTAATCAATCGATCGAAGAGCTTCGAAATTATATTCCATAGTAATACAAAAGTGTAGGCCATTTTAAAACCTAATAAGGAATAAATAAAGTAAGAAATGAACTGAGTTAAAGAAGTAAAACAAGTTGGTGGTTGTGGTGGGGGGAAAGGCTCTCACGCAGCCAGTGTGACGCTGACGCTCGCTAACAACAATCGCGGTTTTAACGATTTCGAATCAGAAAATCGATACAGTACCGTAGTGAAAGTGCACGATTTTTTGATAGATCATTTTGTTACTTCGAATTTCAAGTGCTCACAAAAGTAGGTATGTGAATTGCGTTAAAATCTGCTTAATTCAACAAAATGGCTCTACATGACACAAGTGACTTGAGTTTTTAAACTTTGGATGTAAAGGCGATAATTGCGTGCAGGTAATTATTACTGTTAGTGGTGATGTGGGTTTGTAATGGCTAATTTATAAGTTTATATTCAATTAGATACGTTATATAAATAAGATTTGGCTTTTGAGGTAATCTTTTAAAACTTTCGAATTACTGTGCTCAAAACTAGTGAGAGCGGTTTTGTTTATAATTCAATTACATACGTTCGCCAGCAGTGTACAGACATGAAAGCTTTGAGGTGTCTGAGTAAATAATACCATGAACAGGCACTTGCTAAGTTTTCCAAGGTTATAACGAAAACTCGAATAGCTTTTGAGGTCTTTTTGAAAACACATATGTTTACATTACAACTTAAACAGATGTTTGCTGTAAATTATAATCTGTGGTATCCTATAATGTATTGTTGGTACATAATTATGTTGAAAACTACCTTCTCACTTGTTTGAGACAATTTAATTTTTATCTCAAGACACATTAAAATATAGTTTACTTAAATTACTTTTTAATACCACATAATAATCAAGTGATCTAAGATTTCACATAATTATGTAACAGACTTCCGGTTTTCGTAAGTATTACCAACAACTTTCACTAAATTGTATCTCTATTATTTTATATTATCTATTTAAGTATCACATTAATTTTTTAATGATTGAGAAAACATTTATACTCGGAAAATTATAATTTTTCGCTGGTAAAAAGAATTACACAATAATAATAACAATTAAAATCTCACTACACAGTGAAACTATAACGAATAAATAATAAAGTCGTCGAATTTAACATCCTTTTGCAATTATAACATCGTATTGCTGTCGTACAGGATACAAAATGGCATGCAATAATTAATTAGTGCGTAAAAAATAACAATAGTTAATCACTCATTATGACATTGCGCAACACGATAATAAGAAAACTACCAGAAGTGAATTACTTCCGTATATTGAAGGCTAAAGTACCGGATCTCCGGCATGGTAGTTATTGTTTAACATATGGTAAACGTCTCTGGTGGTAACATTTCACTAGAGGTGCCCCGCGACGTCAACCATGTCACAATATCTTTATAAATTATAGGCTAGGTGTTATTCTAATGTATGAGCTATTTTATATAATTTTATTAAAATCCGTTCAGTAGTTGCGTGAAACAGTAACAAACATGCATACATACAAACTTTCGCGTTTATAATATGAAAGATAGTAAGTATATGCACGTCTGATCTTTGATTAATAACGCATATTTATAAATACTGAGTAACTACAAAAGACAAATTTTTCTTGTCTTATATTTACTCGGCTCTTTCACATTTCAACAAAATACACTAATCTGTTTAAAGCGTTGTATTTAATAGACAATTATGATATAGTTTTTTGCGAAAGTTACAAAAAAATGTTGTTTTTATGACGACTCGCCGGATTACCAGCTGGAATGGTTAAACGTGATTTAAGATGATAGACGTCACTTTAGCGAATTACTTCCTTATTCACAACTAATATTAATTTTTCCATATACAGATCATATATATTTTTTTAAATGAGGTGAATTTTACATATAAGTTACCGCAGTTATATGGAGATAAAATGTTGGCAAAGTCCAACACATCATTTCAAACTGCAAGGTTTTGTATAAATGTAGCACTTAGCAGTCATTAAAATCATATAATCATGTTAAAACCCGCGTGAAACTTGAACCCACGTACCGTTAACGTCAATACTTAGGTGTCAAATCCTCATCATCGAACCGATAAGGAAGATTAAGATTTTCTAAATAACATACCGTTGAACGAATGTTAATGACATTTAAATTGCTTTCAATTAGACCTCAGTTAGAAACTCATACGCAGGTAATCTAGAAAATGAAGTTCTCATTGATTAGAATTTTAATACATTTTCCTAGGTAATTATCACCTAATGCTTATATATGCTGCTCTTCGCAGATTTATAACAGGGGATTGTAGTTGCTCATAGATTATGAAGCTATAAAGTAGAACTTATTAAGAGATTTTTTGTATATATCATAGGAAGGCAAATGAGCATACAGTTCACCTGGTAGTAAACAATTCTTGTCATCCATGCACACTTCAAGACTAGAAGATCTAGGAAACGCGTTGCCAACCTTAAAACCTTAGCCATATTACAACAGCTATATGTAATGACCGTCTGCTGTCGGTCTTATTTATTTTTATTTTGCATATTCGGAAACTCAAAACAGACTAACAACATTTTGTTACCTTTGTAAATTAGTTCTTTTTAGCACTAATGAGTATCATATCTAAACTCTATGACATGTGAAGCCATAAAGCAAAGCCATAAAGCATTGTTTTCAGTGATTCTCAGTCGATCCATTTATTTTTATTTTTAATATATTGCCAATGGCTTTTCAGTGCAGAACACCAGCGCGAAATCCTATACTGCTCGACTTGCGTCTCGTTTCTGTTGTTGAAAAGAATTTTTAATATCCTTCGACTTCGGTTACTCAAAATCGTAAGCATAGAAAAAAATAGTATACATGTTTAAGGAAATAAGATATAAAAAGGTCCAGAAGAAAGATAAAATTAAATTTAAATCATTAAAAAAATAGGAAATTATAAATGTTCTCAACATATTTCTGAAATAGCGGTTTTTAGGTGCATAAGGAGAGTGCAAAAGAATTGTACAAATTCTTTACCAAAACGATTACACAGAAAACAAGATTGTACTTACATTAAATCAAATGTTGGAGAGTCCTTGCAATAAAAACAATACTATACAAACGTAAGTATTAGCAATAAAAGTGATAGGCAGTGTATATTGATACACTATCTATTACTAACCTAGATTACTCTACTTCAATATTAAATATAATATTATTATATAGACTCCGTGTTCCTAATTGAAACACAGATTGAAATATAATAATATTCTGCTGAGAGATTTTCTGGCCCAAAATATAATTTCTTATTAATAGAAACAAAATCTCAAACAGCGAGTAGTTAGAAAATAATTGTTTTAATACGTCATATAACGTAATAATTTAGGTTGTAAATTCGTAAAACCATTTTCCCGTATCACTTCAACGTTCACAATTTCGATCTAGACTTATTTGAAAGTGGTTAAAGAGACTAAAGTGATGGTGAACACCTGAAACTTTCCATCTCCAAGTTGTAGGATAAAAAATTACTTGAAATATGATTTTATATATACACATGGATATTATATTACATATACATATGTAATATAAGGCTAGGTAATAAGATTCTTAAATTAAGCTGCGATTGAAACCACCTTAAAACGCTGTTTTCTTTAGTTTATTAACATGCATTTATATCTTCTACAAGTAACTAATACAGAAAATGATAAAAGTTTGGGGTTGTCAGTTTGTAACCTGTTGTAATGGACTCTACGGGTAGGAACTTTTTATTTGTACGTAGTTTGAAAGAAAATTATTTACGTACCACACTTTGGGTTGGTAATAAAGCTAGGAGCTAAAACGTGATTTTTTATGCACTTAAAAAATTAAACTGTAGGCAAATCCCAATTTCTCTACGAGCGCTTTTTTCTGAAGACATAAAATTTTATTCACCACATATCCAAATATCTATAAATTTTACAGAGGATATAAATACGGAATGATTAGGAAACCATTACTTTCTAGTCTGTCAATCATACTCGAAATACAATACGCAGTACTTTGGTAAGATACTCGTTTACTAAAGTTGATTTACTTAATACTAGTAGCTTATTCCACCTGCGTTGAAGATATTAATTAGGTGACAACATCTACAAATTAACTTCGTCGATGGATACCAGCGTTATCTAAAGACACGTTATATCCATAGGGATTATAAAAACTCGTATGAAATATTACTTAAATACGCTTATACATAGACCAGTTAAGTGTAGGTGGATATTAATCTCACGTTCAATTAAATTAGTCACCGGAAATATCTATGAATTGAGAGAGCTTAGATGTTAGTGCAACATTTTTTCTTATTTCAGAAAGTCATCACATACTTTTACTTGAAGTTTTACTCTTTTTAAAAGCGGTAATTGGAGTATACAAATATTTAAATTGATTGGACATCCTTTCTTTCTAACATCCGTAGCAATAAGGTGTTATCGTAATTTCTAAAGTAAAAATGTATTTTTTTTTGTTTGTAGATAATCAGGTAATTTATTTATCAGTTATTAATGTGCCTTTAACATTAGTATTAATTATTAGAGAAAATGGATTTATTTTCACTTCAATAGAAGACTCTGAAATTTCTTAATTCCGGAAATGATTTTATTAGTTATAGAGCGGGTTTTTCCGTTTAGAAGGTCTCGAGGTTGAAACTCAGTGTCTGTACAATATTTGTTGTATATAATTATAATCGTGAGTTCTGCATCTCATATATTTATAGCATTATGATAATTTAATCATGAAATAATATATTATTATCATAATCAAGCTTATCGAAAAAGATTAGAAATGATTTTGTTTGTATAGTTATCATGTAGTTGTGTTTTTACATAATCTTTTAACTACAGAAAAACATACAGAGTTGGTTATATTTCTACTTTAATAAACTTGCTTTTAAGATCAACTTTCCTTTTGAGTATACATAAATTGTCGAAAACAAATTCTTGAAGGCTGTCACATACTTTGACCCAAAACACGTCAACATTCACCTGCTAGTGAGGGTCCAAGAAAGGTTTTAATGATCATACAAAAGCTCAGGAAAGTAGTAACCGGATAATGATTACTTGGAAACAGATGTTTTAATATTCCTACAAGTAGTTGTGTACATATTCTTTAACTTGACTTTTTTGTTTCGTTCGATTCACTATATCGATTTTTAATAACTAGTTAAATAAGTAGTAGATAACATTATTTTTGTTACAAACTAAGGTATATATGTTCTATACCACGAGACCATGGTGGCTATGTATTCAAATTTGTATAAATCTTACATGTTCTTAATTTGTATTCTAAATATAATTCAGGCCGTATTTAATGGATGCTTGAATACTCTAAGTAGATTTGAAAATGGAAGTCTTTATGAGTTCATAAAGTATATAATATAAGTATTGTTATTTATAGATAAATATATATATATAGGAAAGGCTTTAAATACTTATTTAAGATAAATCACACAATAAGTCCCACGTTCCAGACAGAATATCGACATTCCTCCCACATATCAAATCTTTAAAATTACCAAGCATACGAATGATATAGTTAAACAAACTATCTTGTAACATGATACAACCGGTGAAAACGTAAGTAGTACTTATCCCAAGAACAATGAGCCCTTAAAATATTTTTAATATGTGACCGATGCTAACGCATATTATAAATTCGATAATGTTTGTTTGTTACGTTTTTAATTGAAACATATTAGATTGATTATTAAAAAATTTGGTATTAAGATAAGTGCCAATTTTTTACACGAAAATCCCATAGAGTGGATAAGGGCGATCGAGAGAAAGAGTAAATATTGTACTTTTTATTGCGTGATCTGATATGATTCAAGCTTTGCCATAATAACAAACAATTGAGCTTTTGTTAATTTTATTTCCTCAAATGACTCCTAAAAATGGGCATACCTACATGTATTTTCGTTACTCATTAATTTAAAAAATACAAAGTAATATTTTTTTCATTAATGATATCGTTGTTGTTGGACAATGAACGTGACCAAAGATGCAGGTAAACACTAGTTAAAAATAATGATTATATTTTATTATGTTGGATTTCCAGATTAAGTTTTTTCTGTATTTTACTTTTATATCTATTTAAAAAAAAACCTAATTGAGAAATTAAATATATGAGAGAATAAAAATGATTATATTTTACTAATAGACTGTAATACGTATATAAATCTTATTACTGTAAATATACGATAGGATTTACCCGGATCTCTGTTACCGGGATGGCTGGATTTAAGCTGATCAATGAATTACAATCTGGTTGGACCAAGTGATATATTCATTTAATCCTTAGGTCTCTTAATATGTTACTGGAATTTTTATTTTTGTTAAAAATATCGAAAGAGAGCATGAGGTACGTTTAAAACGATATATCATGTAGTGTCCAATCTGTCTTAGTTTATTATTTGAAAATTAAAGGAAAACTAGAAGAAGAACTGCGTGTATCTGAGAGGGTTAAAAGATCTGTAGACATAGACAATAGACCAGAGTACTTATTAAACTATTATGAGCTAGTCTGTTTAAAACATTATTTACTAAAGACCGCAAAATATTGAAGGTTGTTGAACTCTTGTTATGGTACAAAACCCACACGATCTCAGTTCCATTGACTGAGTGTTTTCTATCCCTCTCTAATATATGAACATGGATATTGTAGAGATATATAGCCGTCAGTTTATTATCTAGTATAATTACGCTTTCACACAATTATAGACATGAATGCCATAGAAAACTTTATTCTAAACAAATCATGTCTATCAAAAACACTTTAATTAATTATACAGGCTAGATGTTTAATTAAAAATATAACTAAAAATACATGAGAAGCTTGGTGATGTTTGTCTTGGTTTCAAGCAACACTTAGTGTAACGTCTAAATATAGAGAAAAAATCATAATTGAATTTTTTTCAGAGAAATGTTAATGAGGAAATTCCCAGAAACTATACCAGTTCCTCTTTTATGTACTAACTATGTTAAACTTGTCTTCAGAAGATAACTAACGAAAGAAATGATAATAAGACTGAGCTTAATTTGTTTCGTAAACCCTTCGATATGATTTTGGGTAGGCATATATACTAACTCTCAAATCATAAAGGATTTTTACTAATTTTAATAAAATGTACACACACTTTTGGCTACATCACATCATTTATAAATGATGTCATGTAGCAAAAACGTCATCTAACATTTCATCAGTGGTCATCATTTAAAAAATATACCTATCATGAGCCTTACTATATACCGTGGACTTAGCAATAACCACAGACAATACAAAATTATGGATCGTTCGTCTGCGGAGCACGTGTCATGGTCACTGACTTAATAACGGTAGCCTTTACGATTTGGTCGCACCGGATCTACCAATACTCTCAAATACTTCTTGAATGTTTCATCAATATAATAGTCATTAAGTTTACATTATTGAAAGGAAATTACTTATACCGTTAAATATTTATATGAACAATTGTCATCATCTGAATTTTATTTAAAACTTTTGTTTTAAAAATATTTTATAATATAAAAGTGTTGTTAGAATGTTTATCTTAATTTTAAATTTACCATATCTAATACCCGCGTTTTCAACTTAACATTGGAATGATTACATTTTTGGAATTGAATGTAGCCTGTGTTCATCTTACTTATGACAATATGTGATATCTAGCTCTGTGTTAAGCAAAATTTAAAGTATAAATAGGTATTTATTATTCTCTCATATACTTAATTTCTAAATTAGGTTTTTTATAAAACAGATATAAATATAAAATACAAAAATAAAAATAGTATAAAAAAGTAGGTAGGTATTATATTATTACTAAGGTAAACGTTACGAAAAAGAATTAAACGCCCGAATAGCTCACAATAAATTATTTTTTGTTACGTTAAAAACAAAAAATATACATATTTCTATTACAATGTAGCTGCTGTAGATGCTAAAAATTATTGATAAAAATGTATGGTCATAATTATCATATTTAATTATGAAAATGTATTAATGCTATAGAAAAAAATGCGGAAATAATTCTGGATATTTGAGTTTTCTACATACGTCAATAAGTGATTAAGTGTTAAACACCGATATTTAAACATTACTTGTAAGTACAGAACATTAGTGATTGTACACATCTTTTAACTTTCTATAAGACAATCATTATCTTGAGAATGAATACAGATGATAGGTACCTATTTAAAACTCATGCAACACTTTCTAATGGTGTTGCCAATTGCGTCATAAGACGATTATATCCAATTCGCACTATTGTAATCTTGTATTCTTTAGAAGAGTTACATGAGATTGTTTCTTCTATTCGCAAAATTTGCGGAAATCGTAAGGAAACTTTTAAATTAATAATTAAAATAAATCATAATATGCTTCCAACTTCATAGGTTTCTATAAAGAACTATGTACCTATATACCAAGAAGAGATAATCAAAAAACCTGGCATAAACAAGGAGGGCAACCACTTTTTTTCTATTTTTTATTACTTTAAATTCAAAGAAAAGACGATAAATATGAAGACATTTATAATAAACTAGAGACCCGATAGACGTTCTGTACGCACATCTTAATTCGAACATTTCAAACTTTTTTAAATAAACTGAAAGTATCTGAACTGTTTTGATTACAATTGTTATTAAAAATTTAATACAATATAGAATATTTATGCCTGCTATGGTAGCGAAGCCTGCCGGATCGAATGTAAAAGACTCCAAAATAAAAAAAAAATAATTTTACAGTTAAGCAAATTGTCTTCTAAACCATCTTGAATCCACTTGAACACACAACAATTTTATAAAATCGGTTCAGCCGTTGAGAAGGAATTCGTTATCAACGCTTGTCGATGTCGCTTCGTTTAACGCAATACAATTTTTTAATAGTTCCAAACCCATAAAAACATTAATTCTGTAATCAATTAATGTAAAGAAAAGTATAAGAGTAATCATTTACCTCTTAAGAATGTGTTCATGCTTTTATAGCGATAACGCGGATAAATTGTATAAAAATATAATTGAGTGTATAATAAATGAAAGCCAATAAAGCAGATTAAATATCAAGTGAAAGAGTTGTTCGGCTAGCTTTGTTGTATTGACCCCAATGATCCACATCAAAGGCTAAATCAAATTAAAAAAGGAATGTAAAACGATTGGATTTGAAACTTTTTATACCGATCCTAAGTCTACTTCAATTTATTGAGACGTTAAATTTTCGACTTAATACGACACAGTAATTATATTATTCGTATTCTATTTCTGAACTATTGTTAATAAGTTTCTTGAATTTTGTTATGTTAAAATTTTAAACTGGATTATCAACTACTGTTTTATCTTTTCCTGAACTATATTTAGGTATTTCAATCAAATTTTATTTCAAAAAAGTGATATTACTTTCAAGTATTGAAGAGTAAATCAACTGAATTACTATTTTATGATCGAAAATTCAGTCTTTTTTTCGTAACAATATTCGAAATTAGATAATAATTTACAAAATGTTTATGTCCAGAACTGACAGTATTTATAATAATGAATTATCGTAAATAGCAAAAGCTTATCTCCTGTGGCTTGATAAGCATAATTTTGTTCTTCATAGCTGTCCTGATTCGTGAGAGTATCGTCTTTTGAAATTAAATGTAAGTTTTATCTGTTGGCTGAGCCACTTGACCAGCGTCAGTAGAGCGTGGCTTCCAGGCACCGCTTTCTCTATAGTAAAGAATAGCTTTACTGTTTACATACCAAATACGGTGTCATAGATAGAGTTTATATTATGTACGTATTAAATGTTATCACGTTTTTTAACGCGACGATCTTGAGCGCGAAATTCAACACTTTTAATTAGATAGTATTCAACAAACCGTATATATGTCTTTCAGATATTTATCCTTTGATAGGAATACAATTAAAATAGCTGTCACTGGTCCATCTTACAATGCCTACGCTCGTTTAACTATTTGAAACGTAAAATGATTACAAAATACCTTGTTTATTTATCTTTAGTATTATTAAGGAAGGCAATAAATTTAAGCATTGATTAAGTTGACAGAGACATAATAGGACTTCAGAAACCACGCGTATTATGCACGTAAATCTTACGGAGACGCTTTATCGTTTCTGTATCCTTAGTACAGTCAGCAACACCAGTGACGACGAGAAACATCTAAAATATTTGAAATAAAAAAAAATCTATAAAAATTAAGACTACGGAATGTTAAAAAGATAATGTGTAAAAATTAAGCTATTTAGTTTAAATAATTATAAGATTGAAGGTAAGTTAGCTTGAATGTTCAAGGTAAATTGTGTAATATCTAAGTAGGTACTTTATAGAATATCATCTGTATGGTACCGATATAACAGTAAAAAAAAACTGGACATTTTCAGTAACTTTCTTTGCATACTACGCATATTTAAAAGCAACCTATTTCCTTTT
>JAOSYY010000013.1:1144979-1167907 GCA_025727935.1 Hebomoia glaucippe | reverse complement strand
ATTTTTAACAGTTTTTCGAGGATATTTGAATTCTCGAGAGATATTGCTTAATTGTAGTACCAGGTTCGTTAAAGTTTATTGGATTTTTTATCAAAATTAAATTTTAAACGATTCCCGGTTCACATTTTTCTTATGAAAACCTTGAAATAAATGTAAAAGTTTCTCAAGAACTGGATACGGTATTTTATATTGCCTTTATCAAAAGTGAATTTCCGAATACTATACATCTGTTTTCAATGTTCTGAAATAGGATATAGAATGTAAACGAAAACTTTCGCTTCTTGGACGCAGACATCATGTTTATATATTATATAC
Source organism: Hebomoia glaucippe (assembly GCA_025727935.1). NCBI lineage: Eukaryota > Metazoa > Arthropoda > Insecta > Lepidoptera > Pieridae > Hebomoia > Hebomoia glaucippe. The sequence goes on along the minus strand of JAOSYY010000013.1, from coordinate 1,167,592 downwards.
ATATATGTTACATATCTTTTTATATAACACTTTCTTTAAATTCACTCATCGTGAAATAATCATAGAGTCTCATTTAAATTTATTTAAAATCTGTCAGCTGTACCAGCGAACTGCAAAGTTTAAATGTGTAGAACAAAAGACTATATTATATAATAATTTAAAACAATAACCTTAGATAAAATATTATTACAAATAAATAAAAACGAGTGAGTTTTATTGTACGTAAATAAAATTGAAGTTTCAATCACATTCAATCATTTTATTTATACAATGATAAGATTGACAAATGCTATCATTTTTATCAATAATACAGGTAATATTATCATTAACAACTGTCATTCTTTGGCCAGGAAGTTTGAATACCTTATTTCTCCTACTTGATATAATTCATACAACTATGATCCTTGGTTATATACCTGTATTTAGACAATGTCAATTTCCTGACAACTTTATTGCTATGTAAACATTGTTATGAGATCAATAGCATATTAAAAATATTGGCTATGTTGTTTCGTGAAATTTAAATTAGGATGACTGAGAAATTATTATAAGAAAAATCATTTGATTACAGCAAAAGTATGAGGCTTTCTAGACTTCAGTGGAAAGGTGACAAATTTTTATTATAAGTACCACCACTAGACATCGTGTTCAAGTCTTTTCGTCTTCACTTGTGTACCTTAATAAGAATGTGTAAGAGACGTTATTCAAAATTGACCTCACAATCAAAACTGAATTGAATTTTAAAAATTCACGGTCGTAATTTTAAGAAAGAAAATATCAAAAGCATAAAATGAGCACTAGAAAACGTAGATATCATGAATTATACTTAAAGAAAAGCCTAAAAGATTTCCAAAAGGAAATCATGTCTTTTCTCGAAGTGGCTTCAAAAGTACAGATGGAAAACATAATAAAATTGCGTAAAGAATTTGGTGATATGAAATCTGAGATACAACAGATTAAGAATACCACTGAAGTTTTAAGTTTAAATCGTAGTAATATTAACGTAGAATTAACTGCTATAAAATCAGAGAATAGATCACTGCGAGAGAAATTAACGTGTTTAGACAATACTTTAAGTAGTATAAAAGAATCTCAGCAGGGTTCATCGAAATCGATATCAGGTGGTTACGAGGATCAAGCCGAAGTACCAGATTGTTTTAAAGGAGGAAGCATAAAAGCTCTACCTATTATTAGTAAGGATTGTAATATTAGTTCTGACCATAATGAGGATGAAGTCTGCACACTACTCAAGACAGTTTATGAAGGAGTTCCATTACCACAAAGACTGGGTAAGTTGAGTTCCAATAAAAATTTCTTGCTTGGCATGTATTTAAAATCAATTAAATCTAATTTATTTAATAGCGAAGCGCTTTGCACTTTTTAATAACTTGATTATAAATTAGCCATCGATGCAAAAGTTTAATAAAGGTATATGGATACTATATAACTTCACCAAAGTAACATCTTATCTTTTTCGTTACTTAATGTGCTGTTCTTATACATTTATTTTAATCAAATCGTAAATAACTTAACGTATTATATCAATTAGGTTTATCTTTTTTATTATCCTCTTTTGAGTAGAAAAATTTAATTATATGTGTTCCGGTAGAGGCTTTAACGTTTTCCTGACATTCCATTATGTTCTATAAGCACAGGCTATTTTGATTCTCACAATTTCCTTTAGTTTCTTTAAAAATATTTCCATGACTATCTAGAGAATTGCTTTTCAACATCTCTGTTCGTTAATTAACCGTGTTATGTTCAAGCATTTACCAATAATGCAAGTCGAGGCAACCTAAATTTAATTGAAATTTGTATTAATATATCAGTTTTTTACAATGCATACGAAATTATCGTAACAAAAACACAATTTATAAAAAAAATATCTGCTTCTCCGTTTATATCTTCGCGATTGATTTTTAAGGGACTTACACTGCCATTTTATTACACAAATCAGGCTACTTTGGCTACTTATTTCATTATCACTACCATCGTTGTTACTACTATCATCAGCATCATCATGATCATTCATGATGGCGAAACCTCGGAATATCACTAGTAATAACATTAAATAGTAAATAGATATTTATAACCCTCATTAAAGAGATTGTCAACGAATTGTCGTTTATATATTTATGTAATCATTTATGTCTATGTTACGAGTTAATTATGTAATACAATTTTTGTAAGTTAATCTTAGATTTAAAAAAGAATACCGCCAACTACGTTAACAGGGGCTACAATACATTTTATAAATAGACAAAATAGAATAACAACTCAAAAGTATTATCATAGATTAGCATTGTTCCCTACTTACTCACGAAAATGTCTCGGATCATTGATAATAAAACATGGTCGGCCAATAATAATTATACGATAAAGACATTTTTGTTTACAGATTAGATATATGTTAGAGCCTTCAAAACGGATCATTTTCTCAAATTTGCAGTTGTAAAGTAGACGTAGATAGGAAATATATTTTTATGAGACAATGAATAACAGAATTGTAAATTTAAATATGAAGGCAATGAACGTTTTTGGTTGTAAGACTGCGGCAACGTCAGATGGTAAAGTATTAAAATCAAATAAGCAATTTTACGACGTTTTGTAATTAATTGCTGGGATCGTATTTAACAATAAAACAGTATGTTCTTTAGTTGCAAACCCTTTGTAAAGTAGCGGTAAATATGTATTTTTTATATGTTTTCCATCAACAATGATTTTTAATAAAAAGCCCATTAAATATAATAAAAAATTAGCATAAATGTTAATTTTAGTTTAGTACAGTCAGTGTAAAACGTAATTTTAATATTTCTGGCAAAAATTGTGGACCATTCACTGATTTTTGTATATTTTGTTATCTCTTGAAATTATTCGAAGATTCCGTAAATTTTGAAGATTCTTCAATTTTAAAAGCGATGTTTAGACATAAATATTAATATTCAGTAATTTGAGCGTTTTATGTTAATGAAAGTACTATAATCATTTCTCACGTCCGTGAAACGAAGTTTCGTGCCTTCGATTATAAAAATAAGGCTCTACTTTCGTTATAAAATTTTTAACAAATATACGATATAATTTATGGTTTGATATTAGATTTACAATATGCTGAATATGGAAAAAAGGATTTTCAACAGATTTGTGTGTTTCTAGGAATTTAGTGTGTATTTATAATGCAATTTTGGGGACATTATCAATCATTTTCTTGTTAGGTAGTGCTATTAAGTTTCAATCACTGCTCCATGAGCGCCTTAGTGATAGAATTATTCTTGTTCATCTTCTTTCTCATTATTGTTTGAGGCGCTTTTCACTTTACATCTAGATCCGCTGTTCTCGAGAGAGCTTTTAAATCATCCCATCTTGTGTATAGTAACTGTCACTAGTATGGGTTTCTACTTGTCACGTCCAAAATTGTGGTCTGTGATCTTAACCTTGAAGATCCAATAAGGTACTGTGAAGAGTCATAGTAAATCATCTCATTATTAGTATACATTCAAGTTTCTTTATTATTTACACATTATTCTTATGGAACTAGGAAAAAATATCCCTACAGAAACAAAATATATATAGCTACCACGTTAGGGAAACTGAAGCTTCAAAACTTCGACACTAAAAACTTTTTATAGTTCAGTTTAAAAGATTTAATGTTCCTGAAAGTATCGTAGTTCTCGAAAAAGTAAATCCATATAAGGAAGCTTTGCTATAAATTAGTTTTTATTAAAAGTATAATGTTAAATTTCAATATTATTGATAAAAAAATATCAGTATTCCTAATAACATAAATCCTAGTTTATTAACTATTGTTATCATCTAACTTATCGTTATGTCGAAGGCATGACATTTTTTATCTGTAAAGTAGTCACAATAATCAATCACTATTTAATCAGATTATATTTTCAAAGTCAATGTTTCGTTTCTTATGGTAAAACTTCCTTAGATATTAAATATATATTTCATTTGGTTAAGGAATAAAATCTAATAATATAATAATAATAGGAATCTTACTGATAAGAATTTACTAACATTACCAATATCATATACATAGGGAGATATTTTTAAAATTTATTATTGTTTTCATGCTTTTATGGAATATATCTTTACACACGTTTAAATATTATAATTAAATATGAGGATAATGGCAAAACATATTCTTAAGGCCAACTATACATATTTACAATATTTAATTAAAAGATATTCTAGAGATTAGCACAATGTAGCATCGAGATATATGCTTTTTAAATTTTAAAATTATTTTAACTAAATTTTCAGCTGAACAAATATCGAAGCTACGCGCGTCGCAATCACCCATAGCAATCTCAGTAAACCGATGCCCCACTTGGTCATCACTCGACAAATTAAAATTTAAAGGTTATTGGGATAACAAGTCAAATGGAGTCCTCCTTAACACTGGCCAGACAGGTAAGAAATTTGATTTTTTAACTAGTATAACACTTATTCAATATAAACAATACCAAATCATGAACTCCATTACAGGTATCTTTACCGTTCGGTTTTTACACTTTCGAAGTTAAACCGTTAAATAGATTATAATAAACTTTAGTAATAAGACAGATGCCCGTTAAAACTCTTATAAGCAACTTTTTGTGCTGAAAACTATAAGGATTGTGTTCAACATATGTGTGAAGGGAAGGGTAAAGTTTTTGCTGTGTTGTCCGATTATATTCAAACTTTGCGAAAATATGATATACAAATGATTAAAGTTTGCTAAGGAACTCTATAAATAATGGATTATTGATAGCACAGTTTATATAGAGTACCAATAACTTAAAACCATTCAATGTAATTAATTTATGTATCGATCGTCAAATGAAGTTAGCTGACACAATCAAAATTATGGTGAGCGAAATAGAAAAACATACTTGGAATTACAATAAAACTATCGCTTATTTACACGGCTGAGTGTTCGTCTCACTCCTCAAATGCCCTTCCTGTCGAAGGCAGGCCAAAGCAAGGTCGCACTTGGGGTGACCTTGGTCTAGCCAATTAATTGTTAACGCCACTAAGACCAACAATTGGTAAACACCACTGTCAATTTCTCGTCCCAAAATTAAACTAGTGGATAGACGAAATTTTACAAAATTTCTAGTAAAGTGACCCGATACATTATATAAAATATATTATATCTAATAAAATCTATTATATTAATCGTATTATATAATTGATTACCTCTGAAAGGACAAGGTGGTTATTATTGAAACAAGAAAATCTAATGTTTAGAGGATAAATATCGTATTTTTATTTGACGTATTAGAATTTTAGAACGCATTATCTCGAACTACAACATCATCTAGAATCAAGATCTTATGTTTCTATACTTTGCCTCGTCACTAGCCATGCATTTTAGTTTTTACCAGCTGACACTGATATTGTATTTTTGTAAATTCATTCAGACATTTATTTTTCATCGATTTCTACCTTAAGTGGAATGTAATTAAAGAAAATATTATATAATGAAAAAGTTGTGGATGACCCTTCGAAGTAAATATAGACCACTTCAAGTATCTAAATATTAAACAACTAAGCAAATTAGTTGTCTCGTACTTATTTAGCAAGCTAGCGTCTGGCAAATAAATTTTAAACCTCGTGAAAGCACTAGTTATTAGTCACAAGATTTCTATATTAAACAGTCGTTTATCCGAAAATATCTTAAGCCCATAGGTATGTTAATTTTTTATCATTTTGTTAGTATTTTTTCTGCGTAATATTTTACTTACAAAAAATATTATATCAACCTTGTGGTTTTATCTTACCTGAACAGGTACAAGGGAAAATAACGTGAGAAAATACTGTTTACAATTTGTTTTTAAAAAGGCTCGCATTTTGTCGCTTTGAATAGCACACTTTTTTAGCTTTATTTATATCAACCATGTTACAATTATCAAGTAAGTTTGAACCTACTTTTGCTTGTCGACTCGAAATTAAACTTAATTAGTAGTTTGAATATCTATCTCGATATTCTCAAGCCTATTTGCTGATAAAGTTATGGGTTAAAGATTGTTTTTTAATTTCTTTAGAGATCCAGGTCAGTTGTATTTAAAATTCGAGATTTGCATATCGATTTCTTTTAAATGTTAAATGCCATGTCAAACTTAAAAAGTTGTAATTTTAATTTAATCTGGAAAGTTAATTGCAATATTCCAACCGCAAAATTGTGGTAAACGTTCCTTTTTGAATGTTCCTGTCATTTACGGAACTCTAAAACTGCAAGACACCAAAGTCAATTAATTAAAACTTTTAAGTATAATTATATAGCTTTATGGCTCATTAATTGCTAATAAAATTAAAATAAGGCTTGTTTGTTGACTGAATTTCAGTAAACTTTTCTTATCAATCTTCTGAATATAATTCTCCAGGACTGAGGTTTACGTAGTTCTAGATAAAATGATGATCAAAATGTAATAAATTTTTTTACAACTTAATTCAGGTTTTACAAAATTATATGTCAAACTTAATAAGGTCATTGTAAATAGAGTTATAATTGGTATCTAAATTATAATCTTGAACATGACATTGCCTAACAACATAACATCATTTAGGAAAAATATTTTTCAAGCTATCTTTCTGATGTGGTAAATAATTGATGAAATTTTCATTTTTCACGGCATTTGAATCCAAACTTCAGGGGCTAACTACAATGCTACTATAAGCCTTAAATATCACCCTTTTTTATTTATCTATGGACAATTTTTTTGGCTTGTAAATGATTCTATAATATAGATAAAATTATCGTTTCAAATTTATTCATTATAGAGAATAATTTAGACGTTCCCAATAGATGAATCATCGAAAGGATTCGATTTAACTGAAGTGCCTTCTTGGAAGATTTGAGAAGCACGCACTTATTTAAATAAATTAATAAAACAATTCAGCGAAAATCAGTCACGGACAGCTTCTGATATTGATATTGATAAAATAAGGAAATTCTATACTATCTTATCTAAAATACAAACATCTTAGAGATATCGCGATCAATAATACGTTGGCTTTAGTAGTAATTTATGTAAAATTATTAAATGCTCAAATTTATCAAAGTAGGGAGGGTTTATATTATTTAGAAAAAAATTTCATATTAAATAATGTAATAGGTATATAAAGTTAATTTAGTATTAATAATATTGCTAATTATTATTATTTATTTATTTTCTTACATATTTGTTTTATTGAGAGCAAGACTTTATTTCTATAATTATTCAAATCTAAGCATGTGTATAAATGCGTGTATTGAAAACTTAAATTGCCTTTAATACTTTAGCTATATAACCATGAAAATATCCTAGGTATCTTAAATAAATATAATCAAACTTTAAATAGAGTTTTGAATTCAATTACCTGTTTCAGCTTACTTTACATTTGATTCGCCGTCGCGGCCAATACTCAGTGGCGGTCCTTTGATCGGTGAATATATATTTGAGCAAATGCATTTTCACTGGTCTGTTGACAATTTCACTGGCTGTGAACACGTTCTTGATGGTCAAGGGTAAGAACCTTTATTTAAAGTTCATCACTGACACGAGTTTGTGAAACAAAAGTTATTGTTATCGAGGTACACGAAATAAGTATAATTTTTTTATGTTGGAATAATATTTTTATTAAACTTTAAATATGCTATTATTTTGAATTAAATATTTAGAGGTTAATTAACTTTTTTCGTGAATGAATTTGATACGTAAGCATTAAGATTAATCTTAAATATTTTCCTTATTACTAATTCGTACTCTGTTAAAAGCTTGTTCAGTTAAAATAATCGTATTTATAGATATGCAGCGGAATGCCACTTAGTACATTATAACAGTAAATATGAATCTATGGAAGCAGCTGTTGCAAACCCAGATGGCCTTGCTGTAGTAGGCTTCTTGCTGGAAGCAGTCGATGCTCCTAACCCAAACTTCGACCGGTTCGTTGAAGGATTAGATCAGATTAAAAAGCAAGATATTGCTGTTCAAATACCATCAGGTGAAATAATTATTTTATATATAATTTTACGTAAAATAAAAACGAATATAAAAACAGTTATGCAATTGTATAGACTTTTAACGAAATTAAAAATGAACGTACTTCTATTCCAAAGAGGCTGTGTAAATTAACAGAAAAGAACACGTGTTGAAATTTATGTTAAAATAAGAAGGTTTTATTAAGAGGGAGTATAATATTGTTTTTCAGCTTCGTTGGCTTGGATGGACAGAGCTGATGTGACGACTGGAAGCTACGTCACTTACAAGGGTTCTCTTACGACCCCACCATATACTGAATGTGTGACATGGATCATCTATGAGAAACCCGTCCAAATTGGTGGCGAACAGGTTAGTTTAAGCACTTAATCGAAAATGTATGATACTAAACATATAATTAAATTAATTAATGTCAGATAAGCAGTTTTTCTGTCACTCATTAATTTATAATGAAGGTAATTCTACCAAAATTAAGATATGTTATTCATAACAAAAAAAATTGTTGAAATTCTAAACTGTAAAGGAGTATTTGATGAGATAAAAAGGATATAAAACACAAATGAATACCAATCAAATAAGGAAGCAAATTCTTTTTACAGTTGGGACTTTTAAGACAGTTGGAAGGCGCAGATAAAATGCCAATCGAACGAAATGTGAGACCCACTCAGCGACATCCGCCCGGACATTCTGTTATCTACGTGAAACAAGTTAAATCAAAACTGTGACTGTTTGAAATATTTATTTATTATACTCATTTTAGATGTTTTTGAAGTTTAATTTCTATATTTTGTGATCTATATCAAGTCAATTACCTCTTTACATATATATTCCTACAAGTTTCCTATCTTTTGAAAGTATCTAATAACAATTTTTAATTTCTATTATTTCACAATAAATGTATATTTCATAATATATTTAAGAAAGCTTTGTATTTTATTAGTGCAAAAGCTCAAAAAGAAGTAAATTTTTATTTATGAATTGGTTCGAGTTTTATTAATATTTATTATTTGTACTATTACTATTTAACTAAGTGCATTCTAATGTAAATAAAATATTAACATAAAATAATTCTACCACTGGCAGAAATCGAATTGAATCCATCTATTCAAATCTAGACTGCCCAGAATTCCTGCACACATTTCTATTGTTGTTGCTACGTGTTCATAAACTTTTACATAGAATATATTTCTAACTGTGAAGTTCGTGGTTGGACTTTCTACTTGCAAATTAGTTGTTACTGAAGCATCAATTTCATTTGACGAATTAAAACTCATAAGCCTTTTGATCTTAATATACTCATCTTCAAATTTATCAGCCAACTGCCCTAAAAGCAAGCTTACACATCGATATTTTTCTTTTATTAGTTCTTCACCTTCATACCATGGTTTTAAAAGATGAAGGTGAGATTTCCTTAGCATTTCATAGTATTTCATTCTGTCATCGTATTCTTTTTCCATCATTGCAGCTCGCCAACTTGTTATTGAGAGATCCCATGGTTCAATTGGGTTCATTTCTGTATATAAATTATTTAAGGTCAAAATTTCCGTTTGATGGTAAAAGCAAACGGGGTTCTTCATTGTAAACATTTCCTTTTCTAAGAGTAACTTTTTATAGGGGTATATTTGAGGTGCGATGCTTACAGCTTGAGTGATGGCTTCATTTAACAAGTATAGAACAATATTTCGTGCAGCAACGTTATTTATTTTTCCTTCCAGTTTGTCGGCTTTTCTCTTTATCCTTTCTATACTTTCTATCGAATCAGCCATCAAGTTAATAATTAATTTTTCAGTAAGAGTATCAAAAAAACAGATGTTACAAGTACTTAACTCCCAAATTTCATTATATATACCGGGCTTATCTGAAATGAAAGTAAAAAAGATTTCCTTTTCTTGACCGGGGAAAAGAGAGTTTTCATTTTTATTGAAGAAAAACACTTGTTCTAAAGGTTCCTCTGGAATGAATGGAAGAGATCGTTTTATCTTTTTCCAACAAAACTTTATCATAACTGTTCCAAGGTTTTTGAGATAAAGTTTACATCTTCCAGCTCTGTTTACAGGAGTATTAAAATAATATGACCATGTATTACAGGATTCATGCCATGGTTCCCTCTGCATGGCTTTCAAATGCGACACTTTATGATCTGGTATGTCTTTAATGAAAATAGTATTATTAATTTTAAGAGCAAAAATAGAAATGATTGCTTCATCTCCCCGAGGTATATTGGCAGAAAGAGTTATTTTTGGCAGATCAGGTATTTTTGGTGGCGGAGGTTTTGGCTTACTACCTATTACGATAAGTTCATTTATTTCAGGCCTGCAAAAACAAATATATTAATATTATGCGACTATAGTATTTAGATATACACTTAGAACGATGAAATGTGGACCTGAAAGGATCAATCTTTTCAATTTTTTCCTTAAGATCTTTTTCTCTCTTTTCACGATATATACTATACTCTTGATCCAGATTTACACAAACTTTCCGCTCAGGAATTCCATTTATACCTTTTTCTGTTTCTTGGATATACTGTGGAACTCCTATATGCTCAATAACTCGAGGACGTCCCATTTCAGCTCGAGTTCTTTGAACTTCATACACAGGTTTACAATAGCAACGTTGTTTAAGGCGATGTGGTTGCTCCCACAGAAACCCGCGAACTGTTGGCTTTTTTTCTATCTGAGCATGCTCTAATACAATTTTTCGCTCCTTATCCTCTCGAACTTTTTCTAATATGTTCATTGTTAAATCCACAGGCGGTCTTTCTGTTTTTTCTGCTAAGTGCAGCGTTTCTTCTTTTCTGATTTCTATCCATTTTTCCCACAATAAAAGCTCTCTATCAGGGTAAACTTTCATTTCTTTAAATTTTGGTTTACCATCTTTTTGCATTTTTCGGATATTTAAAAGGCTCCAGATACTTTTTAATTCGATCAAAATATGTCAAAAAAGGCGAGATGCAAAAACTATGTCTATATAAAATTAAAAAAGTACGTTAAGTCAAGACAAAAAGTTTTCATTATATTTTATTATTTTTGAAGACTCTGGTGATGTAATTAAAAGGTACAAATTTTTTGAAGCATCATTATTTACGTCTCCTTCTCGCTAACATTGTAGAAACTTACTAGTAAGAGCTTTCATAATTCTATTTTATAAAATCATTTCGCTAACTAGGTAGCCATTTCTTTTCAACTCTATAAATAATATTAACTTTTAGCAATCATTTTAAATCTACTTCTAGGAGTATGTACTGACACATAAAAATAAAAAGAAATATAATGTAGCAAACTACTAAAACGTGCCAATTCTAGTTTCATATCTTGCAGTTTATATGTTACAAAAAGCTAAAACATGTTTTTATTTCTTTATAAACTATCTACATATTGCTCATAATATAAACAATTGTTATCCAACTTTGTTCTCCTTCAATAGTATAAGTAAGAATTTACATAATAATCGCTTTTAACCGAATTGTCACGCAACTGTCTACATAGATGCCATAACAATGATGTCTAAACTTTCCTTTAGGCTATGACATTTCAGTGACATAAGCACTTAAAGTTGTTACAGAACCACGACATTTAATTCAAAATTTCAGTGTATTTCATTATTTTATAAATTATTATGAGTTAAGGATGATGAAAGCAGCTGTTGTGCAAACAGGTAGCGCTTTCGTTTTGTGAGAAAACGTTCTTTTATTACCATCTAAAATACACTGAAATATGTAGGGTCTATATAGCTTGGCGGAATTTTAGACCTTGGCCTAAGTTACATATAAAAATTGTATTATACATTTATAGTTCTCTCTATAGTAAATATTTGCTAAAGAGCCTGGGTTAATATAAAGTTAAAATATCTCTTTGCAAACATATAAAAATAATTAATTTTTGGGTATTTGACAGACTGATTTTTAGTTCAATAGTTTAGTAAAAGTTTTAAGTAAAAGTTTAGATATATTTTTATAGAGGAAGAGGAAGGTCCACCTAAGGAAGAAGAAAAAAATGTGCCTCCATTCGGAAGTATAGAGTGGATTTACTATCTGAGTGAAACTGAGGGCCACTTGCCGACACCAATTAACGTATCGATTACAGGCTCAATATTCTATAAATGTCCAGAACTAAAATGGTATAATTTTGATATCTACCCTCATAAAATTAAAATTACAAACACAGGTTATACAGGTAAAGGATTAAATAATCTTTCTCTGTTTATTTATTGAACTCATTTTTTTTATTTTATAATTTCAAAGAGCTCTTTATAACTTTTCAAATTCTAAATATGAATATGTAAATTATATGCTGAAAAAAAAGTAAGTTCACAATTCAATGCCTTTTGACGAGTGCATTTTCATATACAGAAGCGATTTTACGATACTCTTAATGAGAACCGTGCATTTTTATTAAATCGCCTACTTAACAAATACAAATTATTAGATATTCTCTAAATCATCTTTTTCAGTCCTTCTAGGTGCGAAATGGCGCACAGAAAGACCATATCTCGAAGGAGGGCCATTTCTAGAAAAGCATGTGTTATCTCAAATTCATTTTCATTGGGGTTCAAGTATGTTTGAAGGCAGTGAACATACAATTGATAAAAGACGATATCCGGGTGAAATGCAGGTTTCATTATCTTTAATAGTATTGATAATTCAAACAGCTGGTGCTGGCTGACATTACATACATTCACACGTAGAAGTTTTTTTATAGGTAACATTTTTTAAAGCAGATTACATGACACAGGAAGAAGCTTTCCGCCACAATGATGGAGTTACCATGGTCTGCTACATAATAAAAGTATGTTCAAATAATATTTTATTTTACTAATAACTTATTTCCAGCTACGCATGGGACAGTTATATTTTTTTGTTTTCATCTCTTTTCTGCATCTCACTGATTATTGATATTTGTTGTGTTATTGTATTTTCGTAAATATTCATGAAGATATAATAATACAAAATGTAGGTGTCTATTAGCACTTGAAAGAAGAATTTTCACAAAATACAACTAGGTCAGCGATAAAATTTCTCTATTTACTTTTAACGGATTAGAATTCGATAGAGTCCCTTGATCACGCCCAGTGGATTCAACGTAGGCGTAACAACCGTTAAACCAATTCATTTATATTTTGTTATAAAACCCTACTCACAGACCAATATGGTTTTCACGACTATAATACGAAGGATTCTTTAACATATTGTGTGCTAAAAGTCTACAACTGCAGATGTGCCTGTAGGAGTAAAAAGGTGAGTTTAAACCCTTTAGGAATAACTACGCCCGATTAGGAACTAACCATAAATATTACTTCAGTATGGAGTAAATCCCGACGATCGCCTGGATTGGATTATTGAAGGTTTTCCACGAATTCAAGAAGCTCAAACAAATACGCGCATTGGTCCTTACCCGATGTCTAGACTCTTGCCTATGTTTTATGAAGACTATTTCCTTTATTGGGGAGGTTTAGAGAATGCACGGGAAGAGAATTTTGTGGTCAGGTGGCTCATACCTCGCAAGTCTTTATTTGCTTCTTTTGAACAGGTAAGAGTATATTTTGTTAAAAAAAAAATAAAAGTAATAAGAAATCTAATTAACTTGAATAGACAAATTATCGACTATTGACTTCAGTTACAAAAATAGGTAAAACATGTTGTGTTGACCTTATGACCAGGATGTAAGTAAGTTTATAATAACTATAAAAGCCTGATCCTGATTTATTGAACCAATTTGCATCCATAATGTATAATAATTTATAAAGTTTCAAATTCAACATCTCACTTAATTGTTCAGCATATATGAGCTAATTATTAACTGTCAAAACCGCCGCGTACACAATACAGAAAATACCAATAACACTAACTTTTTTATTATTATAATACTTTTTTATACAAAACTATTACAATGATACCTGCTGGGATATAAATATTTTTTCAAATGATAACAAAATATGTATATTCTTATGATTTATTATTTTATTAATAATGTTAATGTTAAAATAACACAATTTTCTTAAATATTTATCAATTGGTGCCAGTCTTCTGTAACATTAATGTATCATATTAAAAGGATAATTAAAATTTAAGCAATTAACAAAAGCGGTAATCATGATCTTATATAATAATTTCATAATAGATGAAAGAATTTCGTAAATTATGGGACCCGTGGGATGAGCCAAATCTTCGTAACTTTAGACCACTTCAAGAACGCGAGGATAGACATGTGTTATTTATAAGTCCCCATTGGAACCTTTACAACTCATTGCTGCCAACGCCGAGAATTCCAGAAGAATCAATTTCAGTATTATCCCCGAATTATGAAAATAATATTTGGATGTTACCGCCACAAAACGCTTACATGTTACCAAATGAAGAAGAGGAACCAAATGAAATAGATAAAAATTAAAAAATACATTAAATTGGCAAGTATTTTTTAATATTTTTTGAAATAATGATGTAATTGTTTATAGACTATATTACTTTATTTTCAAGTGCAATATTAAATTAAAGTTGTCAACGTGATGAAAAAGAAAAGCTAATGTCAATCAGTCATTTTTCAGCTTGACACTGACATATTTCTAAGCAGTAAGCCAAAGAATTAAGGGAAATTGAGTCTTGAAAGCCAAACTATACAACAGCCTATGACCTACGTATCTACATTTTTATTTTTAATGTTGTTATTAGTAACCAATAGATACGTATAAATCTTTAGATAACATGTTTAGAAATGTTTTACGTGCCAGTCGTTGGCTGGTTCCTAAAAGAATCAATATTTTACCATCATTTCTTCACCAGTTTCCCAAAGGCATAACTTCGAGTTCTACTAGACCAATAAATATAAGTCTGCAGTTTTCTTCAACTCCTAGTAGTACCCCTAGTTCAGATAACATAGACCAGGCTGTGTTTGAAGATATTTGTAATGAAACATTGGAATCGTTGTGTGAATATTTTGAAGAAATAATCGATCAAGCAAACCATTTGAAAGGGGCTGATGTAACTTATAGTGTAAGTATTTTTTTATATTTTAAATGCTTAAACCATAACATATTTTGGTTTTAAAAGAAGTTTGTGCTATATTGTATAAAATAACTTGAGTATTGCATTATGTTTCTTTCCATCATTTTTCTAAAGATATTGTTGCATAGTGCTATTATAAGCATATAGCTGTTGCTATTATAAGCTGTATATTATTGATAATGCTCACTAGTATAACAATTTCCAATAAATACATCACAGAACAATTTTCCAATAAATATTTCTTATTTTAAATGGTCAATTATTTCCAGGATGGTGTACTGACAGTAAATTTTGGACCAACATATGGAATCTATGTCATTAATAGACAAACTCCTAATAAGCAAATCTGGCTGAGTTCTCCGGTATCTGGGCCTAAACGCTATGATCTAGTTTTAAAAAATGGAGGCTACTGGATTTACAAACATGATGGAATTCCACTACATCGCTTATTACAAGATGAAATATCAAAGATTGTAGAAAATGTTGACTTTAAATCATGTATACATAGTGTAGTATAACTTATTGTAGGTTTATTGCGAGGAAATCAGTAATATAGACAGAATTTTATTTATATTTTGTTTTATTTTTCTTTGCCAAAATGGAAGTTATAGAAGATGGCAATATTATGGACAGGATCCCTATTCTGTTGCAAAGGGATTTGGAATATTATCAGGCGAGTGAAATTATTATATGTAGCATTAGTTAAAATATATCAAATATTTTTACAGTAATATTTCACAGTATTCTTCAATTGTCTAATATAAAGTCAACAGTACACCTTTTTTGATAATTTTTAATATGATTATAATTGTTCTGTGGAAGTGAAGGTTTTTGAAGGAGTCTTGTTTAAGTTATTATCAAAATTGAAAATGTATGTTTAATTTATAACTTAATCTTTACAAATATAGTTTATTGCATCTATAAGTAGCATACATATTTTCAGTATTTTTGTACTGTTGCAGAACAATCAAACTGTCTTGTCTGAGAAGATTTGCAGTGGAGTTGTGGGGGGCAGATTAGATTTCCCCCGCAGTGCTTCATTTGCTGCTGTGAAAATAGTGCTTTGGCTTGAAGAGGAGTTCTCTGTTGCTTTTAAGTATGTTTTATTTGAAAATAATATGGCAAAGTACATATGGGCTTATCTCTAGAACCTTTAATTATATTCTGAATAATTATTACACATGGATGGGTATAAGTGTACAGGAAATATGCATATAAAACATTAAAGTTATTAAAATAAGTACTGAAATGATTAAAGCCTGTGCCAATACTGGTAAGATAAAGGGAAAGAAAGAGATAAATTAATAATTCCTTTTATTTACATCTCATATAGATGAAACAACTATTAGTTATATTAGATATTTTGCTTTAGGCAAGGATCGGGTATGTTTGTGACATTAGAAGATGATAATGTAGAGGTGGGTGTGGCCAAAACTTCGGATCCTGATAAGTTTGTGCAGCTTGCAATCAAATCTAGTGATTCATTGCTAGGTATGTTTAACATTAATGTTATGTGCAAGAGACAATTTTAAAAGCTCACTTATATAATAATTATTTTTTTAATAGACTGATTTCTTTATTTATGTTATGAGTATTTGGTAATTCATAGATTGAAGTTGACTTACTAAGTAATTATTTTAAAAGTTATTATTTGTAATAATAATGTTACAGACTGTTAAATAACTTGGTTCTTGTATATAGGAGTCAAATGATTTCTTTTTAGAACATCTACACATGTTAGCTCAGGAAGCACTTGATCACGCCGATTTACCTGTATTAACTGCAACACTTGGTGCTGCTGCTTTGCTTAAAAACAGCCTCTATTGTTACTTGCAGCACATTGAAGATTCCGGACTTGCTGAAATGCAATCAATAATGCAGGTACAGGCTTGTTTATAATGCAGCTATTTTATCCAATAACAATGTTTTAAAATTGTGTTAAGCTATATAATACCAGGTAGAAACCTTAGTACTTTAGTAAACAAATTATCATTAATTTTTTGCTTCCTTTTTGTATTAATTAAGTATTTTCCTGTAATAATAACTAATTTTAAATCAAAAGACTCCGGGCTGATATAAGAAAATTATTATATAATTAATTTTTTAACTATTTCGGGAGAGGCTTACTTGAGGGTTTAGCTGTACAAAACGGCACAACAATTCAACAGTTCTGTGAAAATACGTACATTTTTCAGGCCTGTTACAAAAGATATGTGACAATGTCTGAGGCTGTAGGTGAAAGGGTACTTGATCTGCACAATAGAGTTTTGTCGTTATATATACTTCAAGATTCAGGTGGACGACCCATAGACATGCAAACAAAATGTGTCCACGAGACTGGAACCCCTTCAGTCCAGGGTTGGTGGCTTTATATGAATGGTATGTGACTACTATAACTAATTACTAGTTTACAAAGTCTCACTCAGAATGAGACTTTTAAAGAATGCTAATATTCTATAGTAAATACAAGATAAAAAGGTTTTTAGATTAATGTATGTATCAAACTAATACAGTAAGGTTTAAAAAGAAGTGCAAATATCTGTTAAAGCTTCAGGGCTATTTATGAATCCTATTTAGCTGCATGTTCTAAAAAACCTAAAATATACCATGAATAATTTACTGTAATGTTAAAATGAGATATTACATAAAATCTTTTTCATAGGTAGTAGAAAAGATCTATGGGACACGGTCCCTCCTCGTATGGCTCAAAGAATATTCGCTGGAATGCTTAATGAGACACTTACTATTCTCACCGTTCGCTATTGTCAAGTGAGTCGATATTTGAGTAAACTTTAGCTGTTAGTATATTTAATTACCTTTTTTCACCGTCACTTATAATCGAAAATTAATTGGAAATTCATTTCATCAAATTTCAACAAGTCTTATTTATATCAATATGTACTAGTCTTTACTCACTAGTAGATATAGATCTATAAATATATGTCTACTATCTCTTAAACTATATTTTATCTATTATTTACATATGATTATATAAGAATCAATTGCATCTTTATGGATAATACGGTAAATATAAGTATTTGTTAATCTGAATTGCTTAACAAAGTTAATATTACCGCGTGATGAATCGTCGGGTTTTTTTGTAGACGAACACTACAGAATATACGACCCCGTTGTTAATAAACGACATACTGAATATACTACTGTGCACTGCTCAGTTGTTACCATGTATATGCGCCAGTGGATCCGATCTCGTCGGTTTGCAGTCCAGTACTTGCAGTCGTGACGTCAGAGACGTGCATGCCAAGTGCAATGAGCTATTTAAATGTATGGTGTTCAGGGGTGCGGATCTACACTTCTTACACCAGGTAATTTGTACTGTTATAAAAAAATATGTGTAATAATTATTTAGTAAATATTTGCATTTGTTTTTATGTTTTTAAAATTCATTAATTCTAAGTATGTAATCCTAGTTAGTAGTACAGTTGTAGTTTTATAATATTTAGGCAGAAATATTATTGTTAACGACTTCAAACAACTACAAGTTAGATGTACTAAATAATTTATATTTTGCGATTTTTGTATCTGTTCAGTGTCGTAGAAAGAGTTGTCTTTGTGTTTTATTTAATAGGCATTCAAAGAGAAAGAAATGACATCTACAACGGAAAGTCCTTACCCGTGGTTCACATTCGTGAGTCCCAATTTATTTGAGTGTTTCGATGACGTCGCAACACAAATGGAAGAACTACCCAATAAGACTGCAATCGGCTTGGAACTGATAGTTTTATTGGCTCAACCTCAACCATCTTGGACTTTACTTGTTAAGGTGAATTTAAAAAATATATATATTTAATTTTAATATTATTTAACTAGCGATTAAGTTAACTAGAGCTGTCCTTATTTCACTCACGGTTAATTATATGTATACATGCTGTTGCTAAAATTAAAGTTACCTATGTAACCTATAACGTTAGCTAGAGTAAATGTCGTCAAAAACCGTCTATCCGTTGAGAAGATTGGTTTAGTCTAAACAGACTGATACATAGACAAAAAAATTATAAGTTATACTGTTATGTAAATCATTATATACATTTTGAAGAATGTTGTTATTTTGATGTTACGACCAGACAATTCAATTTAATTTTAATGTGTATATTTGTTTTAATCTTAATTGTGGTTAGCGGTGTAGTCTCCTGTATAAAGTAGATTTGGGAAATTAATTTGCAATATTCTAGGTTATTATGATGCGCAATTGTCAGTTGGCAAGAATGCTTCTTATAAATGCGGCCAGAAACATGTCTGAAGACAATTCTCGCTGGCCGGCCGATGGCCTGTGGTACAGCGGAGATGGTTCTAGATGCAGATGTGACGGGTTCCTTTGCACAGCTGATGGATTCTGTAGATTTACACGAGATAACAGTCGTAAGTTCTTTTGAAGGATATTATTTGAAACTATAGACATGTATAAAACAATTAAAAACTATCAATTTAGTCCTAGCAAAGATTTTCCTTCGCTTAAGAATAAAAAAATGATAATAATTGAAATTTTTGTACATTATTTACGTAATCTAAACTCTTTCTTTCCATAAAGGAAAAATTAATCTCAGTTAAAATCAATTTTAAATGCGCTCTAGACTAAACACTTTTAGTTTATGTTGGATCCAAAAAGACACAAAATATATTAGCAGACTACCTTTTAAACCAGATTATAGTAGAAGTAATTGTGACTGTGAAATATTCACTAATTATTTATCACGTTTATTTTTCTATGTGACAGAAGGCGAAGAGTACGCTAGGGCGGCGGGCGCGTTGACGTACATCATATCGGATATTGGTAGCAAAGCTGAAGTGAAGTCCACTTTATGTTACGCGCTGGAAGTATCGGGCAGAGATTGGGCCGGTTGTTTGGATAAAAGACAAGTTTGTAACTTTCAATACTACATAACAGTTTTCTTATGAATTATATTTTTTTAGAATTAATATATGAAAGTGACCTGTTTTCTAGTTAACGTTTGTATGTATTTTTGTTGCCTTTTAGGTTTGGTGTGATCGCAGACCGCCGTGGATGGCAGGAGTCTTAGGTCTAGTGGGAACTGCATTAAACTTCATCCCACCTACGCTAGTTAATGCCATACAAACTGGTGCTTCTATGTATCAGGTATTCTAATAAAAATATAATCGTATCGTGTTTAGACAATAAAGTCTAATAAATATAAAATCATCTTTACGTTACGTTAAAGTCTAATAAATATAAAATCATCTTTAGCAATCAGTAATAAATAAATGAATGAGGTTTCTTTTATAATTAAAAAATATTAAGTTATCTATTAAAATTAAAAAGTATGAGAGATTTGGATACCTCCTTTTAATATTAGGCCATTACTTTTAATTTAATAATTTTACCAACAGACGATGTCTCTCTGCATAACTTGTATATCGAGAACTCTACTTTGCATTCCTCGAAGCTTAGTAAACACTGCGGAAACACTTCAGAAGGCTCTACCAGCAAATATACATCCGGTAGGCGGATCTGTTCTATTGCAAATGTTGATAACTGTTGTCTATGAAGAGCTTTTGAAATGGGCTAAGAAAGAGACTCAGAAGGAAATTACAGGTAAGTGCTTGTCGGATTTAAAATAAGTTATAATTTTCGACAATTTTGACAGTCGCAACTACGGTGTGATTATTAATTACTTGCGACGACTATTGACATTTTTTTAGATTATTATCCCTTATTTGAGCAAAATACCACATTCCAAACTATCTTATCAAACTGTCATTCATTTGAACAATGAAATAATATTTCAGCTGTGAATGGTGACGCTCATAACATGAACGTGCGGCACAGAATTAAACAGAAGGTTAGAATTCAGTCTCTTCACACAAGTAAGTATTAAAATATATAAAAATCATTGCCAGAAATATTTTATACCGCTTTTTTGATAATGTTTCTTTACTTCAAGATTCTAAATAGGAATCTGTTTTTTTTGAAAAAATAACGCGCCATTAAACCAGACACTTCTATAATAGAGAACTAATTATTAAAAGAAAGAACATTTACAGAATATTGAAATATATAGACTATTTCCGTTCCTATTAATTTTAGATATAAAAATAATGGTATAGGAAAAAATATTATTTACCAATTATATCTGAATTTATAAACTGTTCAGTATTTATTAAATAGTTTACATTACCACGTTAACCGTTGTGTTCCAGCGACATCTAGTTCTGTTAGCTTCGATGGTAGTCATAGTTCACCGTCTTCGATCGCCCTAGCGGTGGCCGAAGCCCTCTGTTCCATAGATGAAGACGACAAACACACCCACGAAATCGAAAAATTAGTTGCGGAATCTAAAAAATCTTTTACAATATCCAACAGTTTCGGTTTAGATGATTATCCGGAATTCGCGGAATTTTTCGAAGAGGTATTTATTTATTTTTGTGATATTTTCTTGATATTGTTACTATTTCAATCACAAATTGTTCGTTATATCAGAATTTTTACAAGGTATTAAATTTGTTATCTTACAAATACTATTTGAACGGAAAATTTGTTAAACATCGTTAGAACTAAATAGTTCTCGCAAATGCGAGATAACAAATATGTTTATATATGTAACAATTTATAATGATATCCTCTATAATATTTGTATATATAGATATATATATAACATTCTTAAATTATTGTCAATTATGTAAGAGCTGAAAATTAATCTTCTTTTAGGGTGATGTAGCGGCGTCAAATGCAGAGAGGTCGAGTGACGCTGCGGCGCTTACTAGTCAAATACTTATGACATCAGCCGGTAGAGATAGCCTTCGGGTAATAAATAATGTTTCCCTTTAAAGCCGGCCATACAGCTGATTAAACTTTTATTTTCCACAAAAGCATTGTACAATATTAATGTATAAATGATTCTTATGAGAATAGAATAAATACGAATGATCGGCGATTGTTACTGAAATCAAAAATTGCTATTATTTTTTCGTTTCTCAACTTACTAGTTCTATGGTATAATTATTCGACTAACGTATGAGTAACTTATTTTTGTGTACAAAATGCGAAGCACTAAGTGCCGCGTATGGTGCGCGGGGCCTTGTATTTGACTGTTTTAAAGTAAGCTCGTTAAAGTTCTGAGTTTTTATTGACAACAATTATTCGAATTTATCGAATGTACAGAACAATGGAACAATTTGAAAATCTTTAAGTATCGCCCATCGCTAGAAGAAATATATAAATAATAATTTGTCCTTGCTTTTTTAATCTCTGATATCTTGTTCTAGGTCTTATATAATCATCTACAGTTACATGCGGATAGAATTTACAAGGAACTAGGAGTTCAAGAGACATGTGATGTTAAAATACCATTAAATAGAGCTCCATTACTGTACATCATGTTCCATATTGGAAGACGGCCTTTTGATCAAGTTAGTTTTTATACAACCTTATAAATACAACTAGCTGACCCCGCAATCTTCGTTTTGCCACATAAAAAATAGAGGTTAACTGTAGAGGGGTGAAAGTGGAGCGTTGTGTGTCATTTTTATGCTGTATCATAAAGAAAAAACAAAAAATTGTGTTGTTAAGTAATAAAAAAAAAATTTAGGGCTGGATCACCCTTAACATTTTGGGGGAAGAAAAATAGATGTTGTCCGATTATCAGACTTACTGAATATGCATACAA
>JAOSYY010000013.1:1125988-1144879 GCA_025727935.1 Hebomoia glaucippe | reverse complement strand
ATATTAGAGTCAATTCAGTATTTCAGAGGTGAGTGGCCAATGCCATGGAGTAGACTTGTTACAGCTGCTAAAGGCTGTTGTGGACTAGAGGGCGCAAAGGTGCACGTCAACCGTCGCACGGATATTCGAAATATGAAAAATCAAAATAAGAATAATAAACAACTGACGGAACTGCATTCCATGTTCAAAACTCAACCGGAAGGCTTACTATAATATTAAAATAAAACATACATTTCTCTTTATTAGTGATTTAAAAAAAATAAAATTATTAATTCACTGTTTAATGCAAAATTTGTCGATGACCTGAGATCTGAATAATAACCTATAGGTATAATTTCAAGATTGAATTTGAAAATGTAGAACATATTAATAAAAATAGAAAACACTAATAAACAATTTCCTAATCTTATTCGTTTTTTATTTAATCTTCTAAAAATATTCTTAAGTAAGTCAAATTGAAAATCATTTTAAAGAGGATCTTTACTCTTTTTTAAGGCACTTAATGATTTCAATAAAACTAGCAAACTATTCATATAAGATTTAAATTTCAATGTACTGTAATTGTAATTTAATAAAAATGCATTATCTTCCGAAATGTTACTGCTGTAATGGATTTGGAGTCATACACATCAATACATAATTAACTTAGCGTAACTTATAGTCCCCATAGCGAAGGGTCCTAATATTAGATAGTGCAAATTACTAATTAGCAATATGGCGCTACGTTATCAAACATTAAAATTCTACAAAAAAACAAATTTGTATTTCTGTAAGCGTACCAAATTCAGTTTCGTAGCTAGATATGAACGAAAAACATTCCGTATATTTATCCCAGCGTTTGCTTTATGGTGCTTTGAAAAACGCTAATAAAATAAAACAAGAAAAAAGTTTGGATATTACTATTTGAAAGTCGACGTAAAAACGAAAATTTTCTTTAATTTTCTTAAAGTAGAAAGACTTCCTAACATAAATGGTAAGGCATTGCCTTAGCCTTAACGAATTCTACTGTAAAACTGTGATGAATATTTCCCGAGTATTATTCCTTTTACATGCAGCTTGTTATAAAAGAAAGAAACTCTCAAAGGAATAAAACCTGAATATAGCGTAATATTAAAGTGGTAAACTTAAATTCCTCTTGGACACTCAAAAGCCGCGACGTAAATATAAAATAACGCTGCAACTTGAACTCTTTACAAGATATTATAAGAGGCAGAAAGTTCTAAAACTTTCCTTCCGTGTCAAAAGTTTTATAATAGAATCGGGAAGTCTTTCAATAGAAATTGACATCTAGACCCAGAGTTTAAACTATGAGTTATAAGTTTGTTTCCTAACTTGTTCTACAATACTGAAAATTGCTTTCTGAGGTCTATTCATAAGCTTTTGAAATCAGTTTCAATACGGGTTAGACATCTTGAAACAGAAGGGTTTGATACTTCGGAAATGGTAACCAGATATTCGCCGGAAACACTTTTCACAAGGATCGGCGTATTTTCAATATATTTCCATTCCATTTTGAAAAGTATTTCTACAATATACATTAGTTTGTATATGACATAATGATATATAATTTCGTTTTGAGTTTTATTATTTAACTATTATAAAACGTATTTCACTGGGGCCGTGGTGGTTTTGCAACCTCGATCCTATGGCCCTGCGGACGGTGGAAATGTCGGAAAGCCGGGGAGGTTTTAATGGGTATTCCCTCTTAGTAGTCTGAGAAACCATGTAGCTCGTCTGCAGGGTACTGTGGACGGGCAAGTCCCACATAGCCGGCTAGCGGTATCCGTAATACATTTCCTCCTCCTTAAAAAAATTATATAGAACGCACATATACATTGGATTATTGTACATTTATAAACTTTTAGCCGACAAGGATTGTATATAATATATTGCTACAAAACATATTTGATTCTGACTAAGATCTCTAGTTAAATTCAAATATCTGGAAAGCGACTGTTATTTACATGACACAATATAAATAATTGTTCTCTCTAGGTCTCGCTTAGTTAACAATAGGGAAGCCGAAGAGCATGAAATCAAATCATGCCAGCATCAAATACGGGAGCTTGTCAAATACAAACACGGTTGCAACTACGACGCCTTCGACTGCATAATAGTGTATAATAGTGTATTCGACATGTTAGACGTAAATTGAGAATGCAGTTACTGTTATACTATCGGTTTTCACGTGTTTCTCGACACTTGCGAGTTTGTACTTTGGTCTATTACGAGCCATTTCCGCTCTACGGTTTATTATGCCCAAGTAGGTCAATTGAATTTGTAACTTTTAAACGAACTCTCAGTCATGTGCTAGTGTCATTTTATCAATATTTGCGAAGTTTGGTTGCAAATTTTGGACAGTCATAGACGAGTTTATCATTACCTCATTCATAGAATATAGTTAATTATTATTTAAAAATATGCTATCGA
Source organism: Hebomoia glaucippe (assembly GCA_025727935.1). Classification (NCBI taxonomy): domain Eukaryota; kingdom Metazoa; phylum Arthropoda; class Insecta; order Lepidoptera; family Pieridae; genus Hebomoia; species Hebomoia glaucippe. The sequence continues at coordinate 1,142,449 of JAOSYY010000013.1, read as the reverse complement.
TCTGTTTAGTTTTGATTATATTAATATTAAATCATTTATTATATTTAATTTTTCAGTGATTTATTGTAAAAACCAAAACCTTTTCCTTTATTTTGATGTATCAAAAAACTTGTTTGTTCTAAAAATAATAAGGGAGAAAAGAGAAATCCTTTGTTTCACCGAGGTGCGTAAAATTTTGGGTGTGCTTTGCAAGAGACAGACAGAAAACAGGCGATTAATGTATGTAAGTTAAGGGCTAGTTGGTTCCTCAAACATGTAGTAGGGCTTGTAGGTCTCGCCAAGGTTGCATCGGGATTGTTTATTCACAACGCGAGGTACGTGCTACGATTGTTATGCATTCAACCGAATTCAAATCGAAATTTGATTTATTTGTATGTTTTGATTTCGAACCATGTCCGTGTTCGGAAGGAATAATAATTGATGAGGCCGCTACCTGATCAATTTGGTGATTTAGAATGTATGACGAATGAGTAATATGTTTTCTATAATTTGGTTCGTTGATTTAGAAATGATCGGACAGGGATTGGATATTAATATTGATCACGATTTGTTAATATGAATGTTTGTTTTTCAATAGGTGTTCAGAATTTTAAAAACTTGTGTCTTATGTAACTAATCGTTGAACAGCCTGAGAATTTAAAATTTAATGAAAATCGGGTTTCTGAATTTATAGTATCATTATAAGGTTTTGTAATAATTATTTATTTACAAACGTGGGAAGTGTTTACTAACAATATTTATAAACCCCTATATATTGTACATACAGTCTATATATACCAAACATAGTAATACAATTAAAATATATTACATAGGTACATAAAATTTTCATAACAATACATTTATAGAGGTTTGCTACGACGAATTTGTTTCTATTACACTTGATATATCTACTTGTTTTGCTTGTATAATATCTCGGATATTAATCTTTTATGTCTGAATGAAGAAGGAACGTGTGTACTGATGGCCATGTTGTTGTTGAATACATAAAAAAATCCTTTCAGCCTTTTGCTGTTCAAATTAAATAATTTTTACAGTTATCAGGTTCACGAAGACCAAAACTACTTTCAATTTCATAACAAGCGCTTAAACATAATTTAATATATAAAATTCTCGTGTCACAATGTTCGTTCCGAAACGGCTCGACCGATTTTTATGAAATTTTATATGCATATTCAGTAGGTCTGAGACGCGGACAACATCTATTTTTCATCCTCCTAAGTGATAGGGGTTGGTCACCCTTAAATATTTTTGGATGAAATTTTTTGTTTTTACTTTTTTTATGATACAGCATATAAAAATACATACAAACCCCAGTTTTCACCCCTCTACGGTCAACCCCTATTTTTATGTGGCAAAACGACGTTTGCGGGGTCAGCTAGTTATTATATTATATATAGTGCAAAACATTTGCAAGTGCACTGTCGACGGAGGCTGCACGCCCCTCACGCTTCGCCTTTGTTCTATTATACAACAGACGGAAAGTCAATTTCGCTTTCCAAGCGACTTCCCCATCTGTGGCAGTCAAAGACAAGGTCGTACCTCCTGGACCACGAAGTCTAGCCTCAAACACTAGATGATTGCTATCACACTTACTCAATACATCCGGTTCATTTTAACGTCCATTAGGACTAACAATGTTTGCGTTCTTTCGAAGAAAAATACTACAAGAATCTCAAATCGTATATTTGGAATGTTTCATTAACACACAGACGCACAGACTTTTTAATGTATTTCTTTCACCCCTTTTATAATTAGTTTTCATCATCAGATCAGCTCGAAGATACGAAATTATAGTATTGTCATCAAAACTACAGAATATAATTTTGTATTTCAATATGTGTGAGTTAAGTTAAAATTGACTCATTTACTAAAATTAGTTTTAGGTTGCAAGTAAAGTTTAATATGTATTAAGAATATGACTGAAACACCATTAAGTTAACGTTAAATTATAAACGTTGTCATACCACTCTAAATTAAGAGCACTCATAACTAGAACAAATTCTAGCAAGTACATACATTGCCTTAATTTACTCAGTAAATACAAAACTTAAGAGCTCCGGTGCAAGATAGCTGTACTTAGAATTACTTGTTCAACTATTGTAGAGAATTTATGCTTGCTATAACTTCGACAGCGAAGATTGGAAAGGTCTTTGGTTGGCGGAAATTGGAAATCATTGTTTATGTCGTTAGGAAACGCTGCAGTGATAATGACGCACCTTACTTTGTTAGAGCTTCAAAAACGAGCTATATCTCAATATATAAATATTTTACAGTATTATATATTACTGATTTCTATATACGTATTATTTATTGGGATATAGATAAAAAATTTACAATTATGTGTGAGACAGTGGTCACGCGTCGAAGTCTTGTTAAACTCAGAACATTTTGTATTTATTTTTCCCAAGATTAAAATGTATACAGTTTACAAAAAGGCCATGAAGTTCAGTAATGCCTTTGTGGTATTTCCGGAGAGTAGTAATACAAATAAACAATTGTTTATATACTGTTAACGTATGGTAAGTATTAAGTGAGACTCATGCTATGTCATCACAAAAAAGTGTAAAACACAGTCATATGTGATATTCATTATAAAGACACTCCTGATATTGGTGGCAGTTCACAATACGGCCGACACAATACAAACTTTCACAATTTGCGGTTGAGATATAAGAAAATCGATGGAGTTCCCAACTAGAGGTTGGATTTATTGCGAACAACTTGGACAATGGCATAGTTCGATCTCTATTCTACGGTTGGCTTTAGAACTATCAAAACGTGACGCCTTTAATGTTGCTTTGAAATAGATTATTCTGAGAATTTAATATCGACGGCGATATATAGCCTTTTAAAATAGTAGAACTTTATCATTACTTGAAGTTTTAAGGAGTGAAATTATCTACATATTAATAAGTTAAGCGAAACCTTAATAAGTTAAGCGAAAAAAAAAGCGAACGTGCCAGATTTGGCATAGTTAACGTTTATGTAAAGAAGCGCAGAAAAAATAATTAAACGTAAATAAACAGTGTATATTACTTATTTAAAAAAAAAAACAAACAATTAATAATAGAATTTGCAGACATTTCAAGGAATCATCATTATTTTAAATATAAGAATTAGATTTAGCCCGTTTAATAACACATGCCCTCTTCAAGTAAGACGTAGAATAGATAAAAATAGTTTTCTATATCAGAAACATTTTATCAATAATTTATCCGTCGATTTCTAGTAAAAGGGGCCTCCCTAAAAGAGAACTATATCCACTGATTCATTACCAGAATGACGCTATCGTCTATTTATGATTTGCGATGCACCCTTTACGAAGTTCCAATCTAAAAAAATAAAAATGACTTATTAAGTCTATCTAGTAAGCCCTATGTCGTTTTATATACGGTATATTATAATAATTGTTAACAAAGATATATAGTTTTAATTCACTGGCAAAGAGAGATCACTCCAATATGCAAATTAATTTTAAAAGTTTTGAACAAGTTTTGCTGAAAAGATGTGAAGTTAAATCACATGTATGCAAATATTGAAAGACAAATATCGTGAAATTATTACTATCTTGCTTCAAAAGTAATATTCAATTTTCTACATTTCACAGTTAACAGAATATGAATCAGTGACTGAGTGGAAAGTATTCGATAATTATGTCAGCGCTAGTTCATACCAGCCTTCATACATGGAAGAATTGTGAGTGCACTTTTAAGCCAATGGTTTCCTATTTTATGATATCATCTTTTTCAGCCTTAAATATGCCTGTCGTAGGCTGCTAAAAATGTATTCTAAATTCAAAATACAACCCACGTGGTTCACTTATTGTCAAAAGTGACATCCGTATTCTTTAATTTCAAGAGAAAATAATATATTTATGTCTATTGTATTTAAAACTACATTAAAAATCTTATATTTAAAGGTACCGTATCGTTATGACATGCTATTCAACGACTTACAGTAAAAAACAGGTTAGATGCCAATAAAAATTCGATTAACATGACTCAGTGTTTTTCTGAAAAGACTGCAGTTTATAAATACACGCAACTAAGCGTGTTACTAGTGATATTAGAAAGTAGGCTTACATTGAATGCAATTACATTATACAAAGTCGTCGAGTTTGACATAATGTATTTTTTTTTATTAAAAAATCTATATATATATATATTACAGAAAAATTAAAAACGGGAATTTTTCTTAATGACATACGACTGTGAATTTATATAAGAAATATATTCAAAAAATGAGAAGGCCAGTACTTTTCGAAAGTTAATTGTCGTCTTATTTCATATTCGTTTCACATCTGTTCTGAATGACACATGAAAATAAAATTATATGTTTATTGATGATTTTTATTTAAATGTCATTTGACAAAAATTACAAATACCGTTGATAACTATCAAGTAGTAGTGATCCATGGGTTTTGTAAGTTGTGTCAAATGACAATTTGTAATAACAATATCAGCAGGAATATCAATAGTACCTTTCAATTTTATCTATAAAATAAACAGCTAAATTATAAGAGATCATAACACCGTGCACCGCCATAAAAATGCTAATAAGCTCAAGCTACTAATGGTACTATATAGTACTACGAACTGCTAAGAAGTGCTACGTCGTAGATAAAAGTGGTTTAGCTGATCATAATCATTAAATATATGTAAAATTAGAAGCATTACATATTTATATATATACTACATACGAAAATCATGAGAAACTATGATTGTATATGTTTCATAGCATATATTCTAATTTAAGAACTTTTGTTTCTAGAAATGTAGAAGTCTGGCCTGTCCAAACAGTTCTATTAATAATTTTATAATTTAATTGAAGTATTAGTCAAAATGACACATTTGAGAAATAAATAATTTCAGGAAGTTATGCTATTTTATTGCAAAGAACCTTCGAAGTGAAGTTATGTCTGAAAATACCAAACTTTTCATGAAACCACTAGACGATTTTAAGTATGTAATTACGATTGTTCGGGTCGAATGATTATGCTTTTCATATTGTGAGATAAGTAACAACTACAGCACACACCACAAACTAAATACAATATAATTAAATTGCAAAGTAATAGTCAAACACTTAAGTACAGTAGCAACGAGAAGTTTTGATTTATGTTTGTATTATGACTAAGCTAAAGACATAGTATGATACAAGAAGTAAGTACGTTAAAACTTACTTAAAACATAAGGATGTACAGATAGAAAAAATGAAAAACTCGTACTAGGAATACTCACATCTTATAATAAAAATGTAAAAACATCTTTTTTTTCTAATAATCTTAATATATAATAAATTATTAATTAGTAAAACAACTTTTTCATATAAAATATTAACAGATGAACTGAATTTCACTTTTATAAATTATATATAATACATTAAATCATAAATTATATACTTATATGAGTTCCTAAAAATTAAGAAAGTTAAAACGATACACGTGTTAGAAATGGAGGGAAATGAACTCTATGAACTCTCAGTTAAGCAGGAGACGGCCTTCCTCTATGCCAATGCTTATCAAATACTACTAACTTTGCTGTAATTTTGTAATTGTTACTTCACGTGTAGAAATAATAAGGATACTTTCTGGGCTTTCTTGTCTTGTTAAACAGTGAGTTACATTAAGCATATTTTTTATGCTTATCAGTTTAAAGTTAGATCTGAAGGTACATCTGCTACTTCTCTTCCTATACTATGCTCAAACGTACCCTTTATGATGGACGGTGTATAAGTTCTACTAAAGTAATTGTACTTTCATTACTTGGTTAGCTCGGTTGGATGTATTAAAGAATCCTAACATTATTGAATATGTTATATCATAACAAGGAGTTTGGATTTAACTTTTATCATCATTAGCATTAAAAATAACTTATGACGTAAAAATCTTGAACAAAGGTTTGATGAAAGGTAACTGTAATAATAAAAACCTTTTCAACTAAAAGTTTTAAGTTCATCCGAAGCGTGAGAATTTTGTTAGGATTTTTTTACTTTTGTCGAGCTGAAAGGATCGTTTTATGTCTCGGAGTTGTTTTATAGTTATTAGGTTATTAGTCGTTCATATATTTTTAAGTAAAGAGTGTCATGAATACTGATAAGCTCATCGTAATTCATCAAATATCATATACTTTTCAAATTTTACCAAAAAATATAAATTTTATCACTTTAATAAAATGTTAAAAATTACCACTTCATATGTGTTGTTTATCTATCATGACTTCAGCTTGAATAACCAAATTAAACAATTGTCATTGGAACTAGGCGTACGTAATAAATTTTGTTTCGACACGTTGTAAAATGAACTTCAAACATTTGATTACATTGTTTGATAGTTACAAGAGAACTTAATTTCATTAGTATCGTTGCGTTTTAAAAACGAAATAACAGAATAATTAGATTCCTTTAAAATTCATGGAATTTGAATGGACGAGAGTTTTTTTATTATTTCGAAGCACAAATCTCGTTACTGCAATTCACCGGCTAACTTCGTGATGTACGCCTGTTCTGATATTTATTTAGATTTTTTCGGATCGCTTTACAAAGCTACGACAAATATGGACGTTTTTATGTTATGTTTTCCATTAAAACCTTTTGCGTTAAAAAAGGTTTTAAAGTTAACCATTGAAAATTTTATTTCTCAGAAATGTTCTAATAATTGAGTAGGTTTCCATTCAAGGCTCATATGGTCATTTATATTTAAGTTTTTCATGTTATTTCCGTACAGCCAACACATGAGTGCATTCTTAAAATATTTATTTTTAAAATTATCCATAACTTCTTCTTCATTCATTGGTGTTAGGTGCAATATTTATAATTAAAAACATGACTATAATAATTATTTTAGTAAATAGACACTCAATCTCAATTAGTCAGTAGAACAGAAACGCCGTTACATAGAATTCATTGATCATGAAGTTTTCTCAAACTACACGGCATGTTATCACCCCTACCTTTGTTAATATAATTAGGGCTCCCACAATCTTCATTACTTGTCTGACCACAAACGAACCCCATTGACTGTCAAAGACTAAAACTGTAGCAATTAATCCTTTACAAAGCAAAATTTAATACCAGTCGATATGAAGTTATATCTGAGTCAATAGTAGCAATCAGTGGCGCTTGGCAAGCTTCCAGGGCGCCAAAAGCGAGGCTATGAACTTAGGGAAATCATTCGCTGGCAAAGATACAAATCTCGATGCTCGCTGCTTGAGAAAATATTGACTAGACGCTTATTAGAAAACTTTATTACTTAGATTTTTTGGACGTGAAGCTTAATGGTTACCTTAGCCACGGATGATCCACTGTTACTTAAATACATCAAAACAAATAAGATTTCATGTATCTATTATATATACGTGATTTACGTAACTTTCCCTTAGAGGTAAGAAGAGAATCCACTTCCTAAGACCCCAAATTACTCGTTTTGCTTCCTCTATTCTCATTAATGACGATTTGTTACTCTTGTGTGGCCTTTCTTTTAAAAGATGTATTTAAAAGAAATAGTCACTTAAATAAGGACAAACCGATTAGACAATAGATTTTACATGTTAAAACTATTATATATTTATAAAAAAGTATTTAATATATAAAAAGATTTTGATCTGTTGATCATTAGAACAGCTCCAAGATAAGGTTATCGTCCATATTTATTCCTAACAAAGTTCCATTGCTGTATAAGTGTCTTAAAATAAATATCCAAGATATGAAAACACTTTGTTGCTTACAAATTAAGTTAATCATAATTTGATCAAGTATAAAAGATATCTTTTGCAGTATACTAGACGGACCAAGAATCTCAAGTTTTATATTAGAGAGACAAATTGGAATTATTTTTGTTTGATCGGAATATCGAAGCGAGATTTTGCCCTCCAGCGACATTGCGAACGAAAACATTCCTTAATTAAATAAACCGAGACAGGTGGAGCCTCACTGTTGAAAATCTAATATAGCGAATAGAAATTCCTTTGTTTATACACAAATAAATTTGTTTTTATTGTTGACATTATAGAAAATTAAAATACTAAGTCTTAATATTGATTTTACCAGCAGTACACCATAACAACTATAAAACACATTGTTAAAATACACGATTTGGCTGTGGTAACTTTGCAACCGAGGCGTGGCTCTGTCGACGGTGGCAATATGGGCAAACCCGGGAGGTTATAGTGGGTATTCGTTCCTAGAACTCTAAGAGTCTATATGGCTCGTCAGCAGAATAACTACTTAAGGGCAAGTAGTAAGGTACTTTTCTAATTATCCTGTTAATACTTATAGGAATATAATTCAGAAATCTCCTATTAGTATAAATATTGAACATAATTCTTAGTATTTTTCAATATTTTGTCTCTATTAACATTTCTTTGTTAGTATGTTATTTTTATTTGTAAAAGTAAGCTCTAAATAACAGGCGGCTCACTTTAATTTGAATTTATAGTATTTGATGACTTTTGTTGTTATTAAGTCTTGTTTTATTTGTGAAATTTAATTTGTAAGAATTGCAGGATTGTTCTGAATAATTTATTTTTACGTGCCTCATCGCTCTTTTGGGAACGAGTGTAAGAAGGTAAGGTTTTAATATTCTTTGTCCGTGTTAAGATTTTTTTTCGGGGGATTTAAAACCAAATATTCGTTCATTCGTTCTATTGAGGGTTACATGAAAAAAGTTATAACTGATTTTACATTCTCTATTTAAATTAAACAATATTTCAAAGTATTTTTTATATTGCAATCAAAGGAATTTAATACAATACATAACTGAATTATATTAGACTATACTTCTTTATTGACATAATGAAAACAAAACAAAGGAATCCAAATAAACCTGCATTTTCACAGTAATTATGTGTGACTATCTTGATTAAATCCAACTGTCGGTGACACAAAGCGATTCTTCACTGATAAAGCTGGATTATCTCTACTAATGTGTTTAATGTTATTGGATAAAAACTACGATGCCGAATGCCTGTTTAATTTGATCAGAGGTTAAACATACAATTCTAACACGAATAAATCATTTTTGTCTTCTATTTATCTTTTTCTATAAAAATATCAATATCAACTTCGTAATAAAGCCTGTGACAAACCTTAGTGCTTGAGAATATTGAAGATTGTTATTGAGGTCAAAGACGTTATCAAATTTCATGTTAAATAAATCATATGTTTTTTTATACAATAATTAACTCTTACGATACGTGATAAATGTCAGCTTTTGTCATGTGTCGTTACTGGTGAAGCCAATAAAAATAATTACGATCGTCAACTAAAAGCTGGCATAAGACAAAGATCAATTTTATAAGTTCCTTAGTATGAGATATTAATACAGATTATTTTACCAAAAGAAACCAACCAAAGTGTTCGCAAATGACGTAAAACATTTGAACTACGACGGCTCATTTCAGTAATACTCTTAAGCCAAACAAAAAGTGGGTAAGTGAAGCGCTGCCAGTATCTCTAGTGGAAAGTAAACACATCTAAGTGCTCACGCCCCATTCCAGTGCGACGAGTTATCATCTACTTGGTCATCTATCACACCATAACAATACTCGCATTATAGCGAGCGTTCGCTGGGGAGCAAGCAATATAAATTATTAATAATATAAATTGTACGTCATATTTTTAAAATAGATTATTACTGTTTATATATTATGTAGATATATAAACTTAGCAGTGGTAGAACCGCCAGACTCCAGTGATATGAAAATTGTTCTACGTAAAGTGAGATATTTTTATGCTTAAAATAAGTTTTTACAGAGAATTAGAATATATATTTTATAACATAAAACGTATGTTATGATTTGTAAAATAGACTAATTTATTTATTTTATAAAACGATATTTCAAACTTGGCGCGATCATGAAATATTGTAAAAGCGCTTATATAATCATTGACGGTGTAATAGATACAATTTTGAAGTAAGCATCTCAATAACAGGATCGTGTCCGCTCGATCAAGATTAGTTTTAAGTTTGCTCTCATAAACTTGAAGAAAGCGTTATTGGTGTATTGGCATGAGAAAATTGTAACGATTGCTTACAATGTAAATATATGGTATAATAATTTATTAACGCAAGTAGCCTGTTATCAAGCCTTACGCCTTTTTCTTTAAAGCTAGTAAAATTTTCATCAAAATTAGTCCAGCAATTATGGAGATTAAACGGAAGGAACAGTCACACAAAAACATTATAAATCGTGTATCTCTAATAAGAGCAATATATACATATTTCTGGATGCATTTAGATAAATATTATATATTAGGGTTACCAACGGGCCGTTCAATTTTATTTCCATATACAGAATTAAGGTCGACGATAATTCTTAGTATGAAATTGCATTGGATAGTTGGTACTATATTTCACTAAAATTTCATCTATTTTGATGTTTCTCTCACATGGTTTTTAGTTAAATTGTGACCAGATACAAGCCAGACAAAAGACCAGTGTTTTAGTTAAATGTACATATTGCATGCATAAAAAATAATATACAATTTAGAATCAATGGTGTTCATCAAAGTAGCGTATATACAGCCTTTATGCGTGAGCCTTAACACTGCCCTTCAATATCTTCGTTGGAGGATAATCGGCAAAAACAAATTAGAAATCAAATTAGCACTGTTTCACTAATAAGTAGTTGAACAAATAAATGTAATTACCGAAAGTACCGAAAGTAAATCTTGTTCATCGAGTCAATGGCAAAACTCAAACACCGAGAAATTCCAAAGTTCTTGTAAACGATCAACAACTCGCGCAATAAATTAGCCAATTTGTGGTCAGTGTGTGCGAGCGAATGTGTTTCAGTCCGTCGGTCCACTCTAATTAATTATCCACTCCCATTGCGCTTAATCAAGCATTGGCGTGGTAGTTCGTATTGACTCCAGACTTTTGATTGTAAGTTTGCTTGTATGGAATTATCCGTTATGCCCGTACAGAATAACCCTCTTATTCATTAAAATTATCATGTCTCATTAGTGTTTGAATTTAAAGCCTGTTTTAAGATATTATGGTCATGGTGATTTTCATAAAAATCGCTAAAACAGGTTTCAAGGATTTACAGTTAACACACTTCAGGTTTAGATTTCTTGAATAAGAGGGTTATTCTTTAAGTCTTAAACAACGTTTATTTGATTTGAAAACTTAGTAAAGAATTTCGATGCCACAACTTGCTTGTTAAAATAAATTATCAGAAAAAAGACAAAAAATTCTATTTCTATTTTTTCTATTTCTCAATATAAAACAAGGGGGACATTTGACTGATAACAAAAACAGCTTTACTCGAAAACAATGTTATAAAAAAAAAACAAGTTTTTAAATCATTTACAGCTACCAGGATATTATAAAAAAGTGGAGGTAACAAACCATCTCATAGAACAAAAGCCTCTCCGTACGAGAGGTCTGGGTACTACACAATCTCGTTGCAGTCTATTTAAAACAGAGAATCGGAAAACTGAGCTGATCTACGCATTTTTCACTTGTACTTGTAATATGCGCACTAGTTTTATTTTCATTTGTAAACCTCTGATGATGTTACAATGAATTGAGTTTATGAATTTCTTTAACAATAAATTTGGTAATTAAGAATTTGAGAAAAAATTGTAGAAAGAAAGAACAGGTACGTTACGAAATGTATATTATTTTTAATAATATAACTAAACTTTATTAATAACTAAACTAATAATTTAACTAAGCTTTGTTTGATTTCTGAAAATAACAAATAGAATATACATCGAGGATTCAAAGTTTATCAAATAATCATTATATATTTATGTAATCTTAAAGTGACTTTATAAGTAAGTATATAACCTAAAGGGGTAATTTTATTTTAAAAAGCATGGCTAGCACTTCTGTGAAAAAAAATCAATTTAATTTTTTTTTCTGACTCGAGTATCTTTAAATATGCTTTGTAACTTAATTCGTTACTACGGTATCTTGCCACCAATCACCACATAAAATGAGGAACGGTCGAAAAAACAAAAATTTCTGTAAATAAGCATATTAGCCCTTGTCGTTCTATACCTATGTCAACTAAATGGCCACTCGCGAGTATAATTAATTGTACATCAGAGCCACGTGGGGTCGCCAATTTTCTTATTTATCGGCTCGAATTCTCGTCCATTAACCGTTCGCCCCGGGTTATTAGGGCTAGTGACAAATTGATGCAGCATTTATATTGTTCCTCTGTGTGTACAATTTGTTAATTAAGCTAAACATATGAGAAGCTATTTAACATGGCTTAAACAACTTACGTTTGTGTGTATTATAAATATTTGATACAATTTTATTAGCTTCTATTTGTAACTAATAATGTAATTAAATTTTCAATGGGCATTAAAGCTTATGATCTATACTTCTATACTTATAATAAAAATAGTTTGTTTGTTTGAGCGCACTACTCTCAGGAACCGCTGGTCCAATCTGAAAACTTTCAGTGTAGAAGTACAATTATCGAGGAAGGCTATATTATATTTAAAGAAAACCGTAATATATTTATGTGGCAAAACAAAGTTTGCTGGGTCATGAAAGTTAAGTTTTGAATCTAATACGATAATAGGCTTGATATTTAGATAATATTTGAACTTCTACTCAGAAGTATATATTATTTAATCGGAAATATGATATCGGTAAATTACTTTAAAGAAAATGCTTCTCGACATTACTGTTCTTTTATTAAAAGTGAATTTCCGTGTCGTCTAGTATGGGAAAATATTTTTAAATATTGGTTTCACCGTTCATTGATACTGTTGAATGATATGATTTATATACCCAGAGGGATAGAAATAATTTCTTACTAACATAAATCCTTTGATCCTCTCATCCTTTTTATAATGAAGGTGTCTAAACCAAGTTGAAAAAAACTTATGGGATTAATTTAATGTTATAAATTTTATATCGTACAAGTCTTTTGTTAAATTACGTGAAAAATCTTCACTATGCTGTCAAAATAAGTCCCTACTATAATACAATACCAAGATATGATGAAGAAGCCCGCATTTAATTTAATAAATTGATCTTAAAGCCTTCTCGAAGAGCGGCGGCGATGTAAGTTGGAAATCTTCCAAGCGTCGAGAAACGCTGAGATCAAACCGTGCGATTTATGCTTTATATGTCCGTCTGGAGTTTTACTTTGAATTGTTAAAAGATATATAATTTTATTGAAATTAAAAAATATATATATATAAACGGTTTTTAATTACAATAATTCGAAACACTTTTAAACTTAAAATTTGAGTAAGTGCAAATGATCTTATAAAAAAAAAACTCAGTAGCAGCAGTGTATATTACTAGGGAAGATCCAAAGAAAGTGTAAAATTCAAATATTGTATATGACTAATAATAATCTCTTTATCATTATTTTACTTTAAAAATTCATTGATTTTTATTAAACTTTCGTTATTATGCGACTTTTAATTGATTGTTCATAAAAAACATTGTAAAATAAACGTACAGGTCTTTTGTTCGTTTATAAAAATAAAAAACAGAATCTGCATAAAAATAAAATTTTTGAATATTCAGTATAAATTGTCATATAGAAATGTTTTTATAAAATATGTTTTTGGATAGAATGAAAGCATAATTCACGCGCTGTATCACGGGCTGAATATTCTGCCATAATAGCAGCATATTTTATATTACATCTAGATTAGAATTCGCGTCGGATCAGCCAATATAGGAGGGATATCGAACGCTATAAAACAATGCTATCTTCATATTAGTTTTTTATTCAAAACTAACGTTCATGATCGTTTATTACGCGGTCTATAAATGCCTTCTGTGAAAGAATTTGTTTACACGTCAGGATTTTTCATTAACTCTGCTCTAGCTCTTAATTAATACTTAAAAACGTACGAAAGCTACGACCTAGATTATCAATATCTTCAGTAATCTGACTACCCCCATAAAAGACTGATCTTTAAATGGACAGATTTTATAAGATAAATGTGAAGACCATCATAGTCGACCATTGTCCACGAAGATCGCAAAAGTCATGAACATAATCAACCAATACGATATTGTATATACACATACGTGTAGACCTCCTAAAATGTTAAAATTTACTTATATCTTGCTTTACATTAATGAGGTATTTATATTGCAATAGCTTGCTTTATTGGTTATTGTAAAAAGCAGGCCTCTGCGTAGTAAATAAATCAAAAAGTTACTTGAAGTCAAATCGTAATATTAAAGAAATATTAGTATTCTATTTCAGACACTTCTTGTAAAGAAATGTAATGACAAAATTTAATAATTTTAGGTCGATTAAGCAAGAGACCGACTATGCTCGAATATCGCATCAATAAGGTTCCCGATAAATAATTTTCCAATCGTCAATCGTTCTAAGGAGATTTATTATATAAGTATTTTCTTCAAAAAGGTGTAAATATCTTATGTACCTAAGAAAAGTATAATAACAAGTTTAATAAAACTGCAGAAATTGAGGTACAGACTTTTTTTTTTTAATGTATGTATTACTCGAGATGCTCAGCGGTTTCGCTTTTGTTAAAATCCCTTCGGAAGCTTGTGATGTATCTCTGGGAACCTGCATACAAGTATTTATTACCTTTAATCCCAACATTTTATACTTAGAATCTTTTTAATATTACTTCGAGAACCGCATTTAAATATGCAGACTATCTGAAATAAAACTCTTACAAATGTCTTCTATAAACTGATTTGTAACGCGAAAATTATTCTATTTCCGTTTCGATTAGATTTCACTCAGCTTCGAGCACAAATTGTTAGATCGTTAAATTGTACTTAACGAAATGGAACTTCTATAAGAATGAATCTTTTATATGAGTTATTTGGGAGTTAAAATAATATAATATTACACGTGTGCTTATCGATGTCTTTATCGGTTAAACTTGAAAATTTAACAACGAGAAATATACTTAAAATTAAGTTTTCAATAGAATCTTCTGTAGTGAAAACCTATTTATAATTATAAAAAATCATATTAGTTTATTTCTCTGAAGGTGTCATATAGAAATTATCAAACCAATTTCAATAAGTGGTGTAACAGGAGTGTAAAAGTATATACTTTCTACATTCTGGAAATCGCCTCAAACTCATAATTTATGCAAATATTTAGAAGAAGAGATGGATACTACTTTCGGAGTCAGGAGTTTATTACAGATCTATCCAAACCTTACTAGGTGACTTAACAGCTAGCCACATTGCATTTGTTAATTAATTATGCGCCGTGAACCAACTATTTATATATGACATTATGGTTAAGTTTGTTAGGCCGGTGTAGGCTAATAAATATCTATCGTTAGAAGTAATATTTAATCTATTATTTCTGTATTGATATATTCCGAATGCCATTAAAGCCTGAGCTAAACGTGATCACAAACCGTCGCCGCCACTCATCCATTACCACAGCGAAGCAACAACCATTTATTACAGCCCACAATCAAGCCTATTAATGTATTTTCATGTATAAGCTAACGATACATGCGCGGGCGAAGTCCAATTTATTTTTGTTGAGAAAAATGTTCTATTTCTCAGATTTCGAAGTATAATCTTCAGTTTCACCGAAACATGTATAGCCAGCCATTTTTAGTTTATATTTACAAGTAAAGGTAACGTCCAATTTGATATAATATCGATATTGTTATCAAAAAACAAAAGAATCACGTTAGTAATTGGAATCCCTATTTATATTTTGTGTCAATGAGGTATATATTCATATTTTTATCTATTGATAGGGGAAATGAGAAATTTGTATTTTATTTTAAATATACAGGCTGTTTGGGAACTTCTCTCGGAAACAAAGACGAGT
This sequence comes from Hebomoia glaucippe, assembly GCA_025727935.1. NCBI lineage: Eukaryota > Metazoa > Arthropoda > Insecta > Lepidoptera > Pieridae > Hebomoia > Hebomoia glaucippe. The sequence continues at coordinate 1,126,676 of JAOSYY010000013.1, read as the reverse complement.
GATAGTACTAATAACACCTGTAATGAAGGGATAGAAAAAAAACCGATCCTGACGAAAAAAAGACATATCTTTAACACTTTCTATTACCATTATTTACGCTCCATCATGTTAGTCCAGCTGGTTTGGTTGGTTACATATATATGTATAGTAGTGATAAGCCCCACTTCGCATAGATAGTCGATCAGTATAAATTGAAGTTAAAACTTTTGTTGCTCCAAATCATACATGATGAGGATTTTTTTATTTTAAATTTATCTCGTGACAAAAGATATATGTCCGACAAAATCTCCGTTTTCTTTTTTATAACACTGTACTAAACAAATTATATACCCTTATTGCTAGTTTCAAAGTACGATCAAGGGTAAGGATTCATGTTCTATTAAGCTAAGTGCTTCGAACAGACAGTTCATTGGATGTTCCGAAAAACTTTATACTCATTGTTAATGGAATCAGTTTTTTTAGAATTACTTTTATCTTTATTTCTACAAAGGTTTCTTTTCGTTCATAATATATACATGTCTTATAGGAATTCCTTAAGCGAAAATCACGGCTTTTTGGTAGACGCTAATTAGCAAAAGTTTATTTTCAATATTACATTCTTTATAATTAATTAAAATATCTTTCAGAATAATTAGTAATTATTAATATGAGATGAAATTTTAGTTTATTTTAATTTAAGGTAAAATTC
>JAOSYY010000013.1:1100956-1117380 GCA_025727935.1 Hebomoia glaucippe | reverse complement strand
TAAAATATCTTTCAGAATAATTAGTAATTATTAATATGAGATGAAATTTTAGTTTATTTTAATTTAAGGTAAAATTCCTTACGCTTGTTCTCTACTATGTGTAGTAGGGTGTCCCTTATTTTCCAAGTTGATTTTTTTTTTGCTGCCGCCCCCTGAAGTTTTAGTTTTTACTCCAAAAAAAAATATCCAACGTAAACAAGCTCTTAATTTTCAAGTTAAACCGTGCCCGTGTCATGTTACTTTTCTCATTTAAATAACAAGGGATTTTGTGTACTTTTTGCATTTTATTCTTTATCTCCGAAGCAAATGAACCTACAGCTTTGATAAAGAAATACTCTAATACAAAATTTTGCGCTCTACAAAAAAGGTCTCTTTGGTTTTTTCGCTAAAATCATTCCATTAAAAGTTATACGCAGTTAAAGTTATGTGAATAATTTGTAATCAAATTTGTCTATCATTTCTGGCAAATTCTAAATGCGCCTTTTAATTTTGACTAAAAAAGGATCAAGAACCGTATTTTTTTCGATAAAACAATATTCCTTTACCAACTTTAGTGTGAAACACTAATATTGCGCCATCTATTTTCGATATATCAACATTATAGTTTAAGGTTATTGTTTCATTATCTTTCGGTGTTTGTAAACATGTGTTTTAATTAAAAAGAATAAGCAAATTTCGAGTAATTTTTCTATTAATTATAACTATTTTTGAATTAAATCATTTAGTGATTTTATTTTAATACATTTATACGTAACGAAGTGTTAGATTCAATTATAAAATTTATTAAATCAACAAATTCTACGACTCTAACCTTCACCAGTTACACTCAGCATACAGATTTATAATTTAAACAATTAAAGCCTTATTTAACTTAAAATTAATTATCTTAATGAATTTATCAACTTAATTAAATAAAAATGAATCAATCAGTGACTGTACGTGATACGGTTAATACGGTTCTTGATCCTTTTTTAGTCAAAATTAAAAGGCGCATTTAGAATTTGCCAGAAATGATAGACAAATTTGATTACAAATTATTCACATAACTTTAACTGCGTATAACTTTTAATGGAATGATTTTAGCGAAAAAACCAAAGAGACCTTTTTTGTAGAGCGCAAAATTTTGTATTAGAATATTTCTTTATCAAAGCTGTAGGTTCATTTGCTTCGGAGATAAAAAAAAATGCAAAAAGTACAAAAATCCCTTGTTATTTAAATGGGAAAAGTAACATGACACGTGCACGGTTTAACTTGAAAATTAAGAGCTTGTTTACGTTGGATAATTTTTTTGGAGTAAAAACTAAAACTTCAGGGGGCGGCAGCAAAAAAAAAAATCAACTTGGGAAATAACGGACACCCTAATGTGTAGCCTTACAAAATTTTGATACTCATGGTAATAATTGAAATAAAAATAGTATGTAATATATTTCAGAGTTTAGTTAATAATCTCGGATAAGCAGTTTTCCAGAACTGTGTGAAAGGACTATTCCACTGCAGAGTACGTGCAACACCGCTTATCTGTATTAAGGAATAGTACATTTAATTCATTAATTACATTTATGTGACGTATCACCTACCACACAGCTCTTCTTGTTGCAAAAATAATTGCATCAAGTAAGTACTTATATCAATTATTACAAACATTTCTAATCGGAATCTTAAACGATAATATTAAAACACAAATGTCTAAATTCCAAAAAAGTTTTTTTTTTATCACCTTTATGTTATTTATTGGAAAAGGAGCAAAGCCCTATAGAAGGGATGTAGAAAAAATTGCCGAAGGCTTAACCTTCAGAAATATTGTATAGGTATACGTCACATGTCGAAACTTAAATCGATTAATTAGCAATTTAATCACGCGTATGTTCTCAAAAACCTAATTAAATAGAGATGAATGAGGAAAAATACCAAAATTGGACGAGCTACGCGGTTTTCTTTAAGAAAACCACGTATTTCACTCTCGCCGAACACGTTGTAATGTTTCAGCTACATAAAACACTTTATCGTTGCAAATAGCATGCTTTCAACTCAAGCATTTAATAAAAAAAAATTAACAGAAGTCTCTGAATATAGTAAACAAATATTAAATAATTATTAATTGCAATCATTTGAAAATCAAATTACATAAATATATATGTAATTTGATATAAACCCAATATAACAGTAGCTAGTGAAATATTTTTCTACTGGCAGTAGATTATCGATATATTCTTCTTACTTACATATATGCGATTCTGGTCAACGTGTACCCGCATTCTTAGTAAGCCACGTATTTCACTTAGAATGACAGATTAGGGAGGACGTAAACACACGTTTGAATAATTACACACACAATACCAATTCGTATACGGGTGATGTATGTAATGCCTAATGGATTACGAATACGTTGATATATACGCAGTATTAATATTACTTACAAAGACACATTTAGCTAGCGTCAACATGGCTGGAGGTCTTACAGAACTTTTCAATGGAGTCTACATATTGTATATACATTTTATAGTATTATTTGTAAATTAACTTTCTAGTCTATACTATGTTTATAAAGTCATCAAAATGTGTAAACTTCAAAATAATATTTATTAGGCGTAATATTAATTCAGAGTTAAATATAATACTATATTCATAGATAGGTATAAAAACCGTTCTATTTGTGAAAAGAAATCCTACATATCGCGATGAAACGTTAATGTTTCGTGTCATCTACGAACATTTTGCAAGTGAAAACTAGAAGCTGGGCATTAGTAGGGATTACTTACAATAACACTGTTTATCCCAGATGTCTGGAATCTATGTTCTCGGTACAAATCGACAGCTGTATCAACAGAATGGCAGCTTGTGTATCTTGTATACTAGTCTCTGTTTAAATGTTTATTCCACAGGGATCTTACTTAGATCAACGTTGTTTGGACTAAACGGACTTAATATCGCTGGCTAAGGATTACTACACTTCTCATTATGTTCGTTGATTAGTATCAGCTTTGGTTAAACGTGAATGGATAGGTTCAATAATTATGTGATTTAGGCTAATTAGAAGACTGAAAACATTTACTTTTGATTAATAAAAATGAAGATAATTCGGGACAACAAATATAGTGTTGCTTTAAATCTAAAAATTAGAAAAACATACTATGAATAATGCTTATGGCTTTCATAGATAATAATAAATTACGTTTTATTATCATCGTTGTTAAAAATAGAAGCAAAACTTGCAAAAATAATTAATTTGTGTGTATATATATTCCTTACAGTCTAATTTTATAAGAAACTAGTAGACTCAACAGTCCTGTACACACGTTTTAAAAAAAAACGTTTTAGACCAAATTTTAAATCTAAACTATTCTCGAATCTCCATAAACACGCACAAAAATTTCATGAAAATAGGTCCAGCTGTGTATAGGGAGTTTAGTGGAGAAACATATTGACGGAGGAAATATATATATATATATAATAAGATAGGAACATAATATATAGTTAAAATAATTAATTGGATATATATTGGAATGAATTATTGAGCGTCTCTCTTTATCCTGTTTATTTTACGTTTGATGCGTTCTGTGTAAGCCGCGATTATGTTAGACAGCAATGGTAACGCTGAAGACTTCTCATCATCCTTTACTCCAACTTCAGCGCACAGTTCTCGGCGTGGACGCTTTAGATTCGACATTCCTGCCTCCGAGCTCATTACAGATGATGTGTACAAATAGCCGTTCCATTCTAGGTACTCTCGTATCAATTCATTGATGAGAAGAACTTCTTCTGTTGGTTTTGGAATACCGGAGCTTTTATTATTAGGGTTAAGTGCGATTTGTCGATCTTGAAGGATGTCAGTAACTTTCGCTCTCATCTAGAATTCATATAACAAAAATATCAACGAAGAGTGATTGTATAGATTTACACAGAGTGATGAGGAAGCAGTTTGAACATTTTGGATGAAATTTTAGATAGTCCACAATTAATTTAACTTTGTTATATCTGAAATATGTTAGGTTTTGTATACAGCGTTATCGAGAGATATACGGATAGTTGTACACCTCAAAAATATTTTAATAGACGAGTACAAGAGACGCTCAGTCGCCCAGATACTAAGTTATAATAAGAAACCAGTTTTAAGCGATAGCATAAAAAAGAAAATGAGGGTCGGGTTTAAATGTCGCATTAATCAGGGAAGGGAGTTGGCGACAAAGTAGAGGGGGATGAGGTACGTCGCTACTAATCTCTAAAACACCTAAGTACCGTGATCAATATTGCAAACTCTTTCCAATTTTCATTTAAATCCATACAGAGTTGATGTACATTGAATTTTGGAGCAGTCTCTATATATCTATAAGCAGCTAACAATATATATTTTAATCTATTCTACATCTTAAGATTTAATCATTTGAATATCTATGTGGATATTTACCTAAAAAACGTTTAATTGTAATAGCATTTAAATGAAAAATGTTTTTCTTGACCTACAAGGCTGCTCAACTTGATTAATTAGTTCGTTATTGTATTCTAAATGTACGTTACCTCTGCTTGAAATTTATTCAGATGACCGCTTTTTCTCAAAAGATTTTTTATCGCGTCCAAAAGCTCTTTTTCAGATACCGCTTTGTTTTCGTTCATTTCGTTAAAATTCAATGAATTTCCAATGAGATATAAAATAAATTGAATTTAATATAGACTTTAAAAGTTTTTTATTAAAACGTCGACAGCTTCATGTTGGTTGTCAGTGTGACAAAATTTCTTCATTAATGGATATTATTATTATATAGTTTTCAGCCATTATTATATATTAATTACTAGATACACGCCCAGATTTTACGTGGACATTAATAATAAAGAAATATGACGATGTGATTAAATATTTAAGAATAATTTAGTAATTCCAAGCTTAGACCGTATCTCGCATCCCATAGTACATTTATTTCCTAATTAATTTATATTAAGTTGTATAAAATAAGTATCATATATTATTCTATCTACTCATGCTTTATAACTTATATTTTATATTCTATAAAGTTTGAAGTGAAAGGAATACGTCATACCTTTTTAAAATAATAATAAAAACTCTTTGAAAATTTTTATCCGTTTCTCTACTTATTATACAATCACAGTATATGAATTAAATAAAGTTCGTTATAATATAAATATTTCTCAACGAAGATCTAGCAATTATTGTGAATATTATTTGTCAGTAGCCAATATTATCTATGAGCACAGTGAACCCATGTAATATTCACCTGTCGTATCGGCTATAATTTTGCGGTGGGTTCTATTAAGAGAAAAGAAGCTTGTCGACCGATATCAATATCACTTTACCTAAGCTGGAGGCTAACGCGCAGATCAAAGGGGAATTGAATTTATGTTGCACACGTTATTTGTGGAGACATTATGGGTGCACTCGGTAACAAATGCTGAGGGTATTAAAGTAAGACAATTTGATCTTCTAAATCTCTTTATAGCGTCCGACACGATTTTAGTTGTATGCGATATCAGTTGTAATTGTAGAAATTATAAAAAATATGATTCAAATTGCGTTTTATGCCTCAGATTAATTATAAAAATATATAAAATTATAAAAATACCTCAGATTTATATACAGCTAAATGCTACTATAGTTATCCAGTTTCTTAAAATAGGTATCTTTAGGTTTATAACCAGAAAAACTTACAATTGAATTACCTAGGTAGAGAATAGTAAAACTAAAAAACTAGCTTATTTGACATAAAAAATATCACATACATACCCTTACGTAGAAAAGTGAATGCTTGACACATTAAGTCTACTAATTAGCACCATTTAAACCTATAACTGAAGGATTTCTTAACTACAATGACCTAGTAAAGATGTAGAGAAGGTAACTACGCTGAGATCGTGTAGGTTTACTAGGTAAAGTAATTTTGTATAGTATGGGTAACATGGAAACTTTTTGAACTAAAATTTTTAGGATTGTTAACGCCATTTTGCTTTTTTGTTTCAATATATAGACTCGAAACCCTTTTATTAATCAAGTAAGCATGATCGATATTTTGTTATCAGTATTTAAGGTGTATTAGACTAATTATACTCATTTCAGGAATGTTCTTACGGTATTATAGCCACTTACATGAGATCATTAACTTAATTATTAGTGATGAGTTATCAGTTTATTTTATAAGTCAAAGTTTCGAAATTATATGGATTGAAGTCAAAACTCATTTTTTAAGGACGTTTCCGTGTGTAGGTGACACGGACGGAATTTAAATATCCTGTTAAGAAATTCGTCCTATGCATTCAGTATTTCAAACTATATTATACAAATAAGATATTAATAGAAATTAGAAATTTTAATACAAATATTCCAGACTAGGTAGGAATCGAATCCACACTCGAATAATTGCAAGACATTTTTCCTCTAGACTATTGAATTCGCAATATTTACCGTTTTATTTGTATGGAATAAAGCCATGGAATTTTAAGTTTAAAAAATGACTATACTTATAATCTTAAAAGGCAATATATATTATGAATATCGTTAAGTAAAAAGGGTTTTTAAGATACGTCCAACAAATTACAGTGCGCGGGTCTTGACCGCTCTTAAGATCTGTTGTAGCCTTGCATTTGTTTTCAATGACCGAACTGTGGACTACGACCGCCATTATGTTGTGGTAAGATAAAATACTTCGAATTTCATTGAAAACCGTCACAATATACATCTTAATCTTAATTATGTTTAACAATTATTTATTGGTTTATTTCAACCCGTTGTACGTAGATGTGTGTCAGGAAATTTTGTTGGAAGTTGGGCGGCTTCTTTTTAGGCGATTACTTGTTAGAAAACAGCAAGAGAGTTCCAATACCATTTTACATACTACAAAACCTTTCTCAATTAGGTTCAGCTCTTTTGTGCGGTGAACTTCAACATAGAGACACGTCAAAACAATTCTGCATATTATGTTAAATAAATATTTTTGTAGTAATATTATATACGCATTTATATATATAAGAGAGTAACCAATATAAAAAATATAAACTGTACTAGTCCTAAAATAAATAAAATAATTTGTTGTTAAAAGTATAACTGGCTTTACAAATTTTACTACACACAGCCTTTCAAAGCAAAACATTTTATGTACATTACCATAAGTAAACTATAGGTTATAATTAATAGTGTATGTTTGTGAGTCAAGGACAATTATTAAAAAAAATCACAACCCTTAACTTTGTGACTTTTCAAAGATTGTAAAATAAATATTAGATAAGATACTTTTATCAATAGTTATTATATAATTCCAGTTTTTCTATCAAATAACACCTATCGCATGCACTAGTTTCAAAACTTAAGAATGTTGTGGAGCCGAGCTTTTCCGATGACTACCGAGAATTTTCAACTTGGTATGCTTCAAAATGGAAACCATAGCTCAGTTAAACATTGACGGTTGTGGAGAGAGGATGTATTGTTGAAAATCTCTCCCGGTATCGTGTGCTAGTGAAGTGAAGTGTTCGGTGATAAAACTCGTAAGACGTAATGTGATATAAAAGTTATAAACAATTTTCTGTCGTGAATGAAATCGAATTATTGTTACAGTCTATCGTCACATTTTCATATATATTTTTTTTGCGGTTTTCAACCGGGTGAACTCTTTTACAGGTCAGTGATTTATTTAATTGCCTACTCTATTTTTAAATTATAATATACATTCGTGATCATTTTAGTATTATTTTTAATTATATATTTTTTTTTATGAAAATGTGTCAGTGAAAAAGTTTTTATATTATGTTGATAATCTGTTTATTTGTATTTTCCCTATTTGATTATATTTATGATATTATATTTTGATTTTGAAACATAAGCTTTATATTTAATTACAAATTGTTGTGGTTGAATACTGGTGTTAACTTTTTTCATCAATTTAGATATTCTGGACATTGTGAAACCATTTTAGAAATTAAAAAACAAAAATTATTATCTATTTAACATCATTTTATTATATAAGGATTGCCTTTAGTAATAATATTAAGTTGTCACCATTTTAACTCTATTCTTTGTTTGAAATCGCCTTAGATTTTAAAGAATCTAGCACTAAAAGGTCTAACTTAGTATTTCAAGCGTCGGTTAACCACATAGCGATGAACTTACTTCCTCCAAACTTTAGTAATACACTGAGTATTGTAATTAAACCGAGGAGATAATACAGCTTAATTTCGTCTCAACGATATTTCAAGTAAACTAATATACGTCTACAAATATAAAAAGGTGAAGATAATATTACAGTACTCATTAACCTCCAACGCAAATAGAGTACTTTACTTAGATTTTGAAATTAAACATTTGGAATTTATCTCCTAAACGAATAGGCTGATTTTCATGCGTTTTTTTATTTTTTTTATTTATGCATTTCTTGCTTGATCATTGGATTATTTTAATATTCATACAATTTTTATTTTCATTCTACTGTCTCAAATAACGTTTTTGTTTTAGAATTACCTAGCGACAAGCTACATAGGATCGTCAGTAAAAGAATTGAGGACAGTTATTTCTTGTCTTCGTTGACTTGTAACCTTTATTATCTACATAGAACGGATATACGGTATTATCTGTATTGATCTATAGGCAACTAAATACAAATAAGGCTTTTAAGACTGCCTTGCATTACAGAACAGATTTTTTGGGTAATCAGAACATCAGGAGTAATTTTCAAAACCGCTCTAAGGTACATTATTCCTGATGGTAGGCTCGGTAATTTCTCAAACAGACGGAAAATATGACCTATTTTATTATAAAATGGAATACAAGAATATGTATTATATGTAGTTAACATTTTTATAACAATATATATAAAGAAGCCAGGACGTTTTAGAACTTAGAAATTTCAAAATATTATTGCAATGCGATAGTAGGTACTTTGTAAATCAAAACTGCCATAGACTTTTTATCACTAGCAAGCAATTGTACTCCTTGTATTATTAAAACGGCGGGACATACAGCAGATGTATGATTTGTTTTTAAGTATCAAAAATTCAAAAAATCTTTTTTATACTTTACCTAACTATTATTCAAAATTTGAATAAACTTATTATAGTTTATCTATAATTAGAATTTATTTAAGCAAAAGAACAGAATAACTCATAATTAGGTAATATTTACGCGTATTTACTTGAATTATATCAACCGGGCTTTCATCAAAGTATTTTATACCAACCATAGATAATTTTATTTTCTTATTAATCATATTATAGATATTAATTAACAGCTTAGATACGGTTTGCATAAAAAGCAATTTGTTTTAGATTGAATGCCTAATTTAATCATAGCGCAAAAAATAATTCAACAAAAAATTTCATAGCTTTGAAAATTTGAAATTTTTAATCTCCTGGATTTTGAATAGATCTCGTTAATTGTGACTCGAGCTTTTAACCAGTTTATTTGTTTCAAAGTTTTAGGATTAAATGATTATTCAATTCTAAAATTTGACATAACATACTATTTCAGATTTCGTTCACATGATAGTCAGTCACGAGATACTGATATAACCTATACGAGTAATAGAAGTTATCAAAGTCAATTATATCCCTACTGTTTGATAGACGGTCATTTTTTAAACAATTTTTGTGCAAATTTAAGAACGGATAAACCTATTCTCCCCTTTAGAATAAATAAATAAATACGTTTAATATTGTATACAAAAAATATAAATTAAATACCTAAAAATCTTGGATATATAGATATAGTTTAAAAAAATCACTACTTCAACTTAAATTATTTATCATCGTTGACTATTTTTATAATTTTTAAGAAGCCTCTTAAAATAAGCATTTATTCAATTTATCTGTTATTTAAAATAATTATACCAAAAGAGCTCTATATCTAAACAAAACAAACATTTATGTGTATTTTTATTTTTATTTATTTTTTATTAATTTTACTTATTACAACATTAAAAAGATGCTTAAATACTAAAGTGTGCTATAAACCATAGTTGGTTTTTCTGCACACCATCAATTAATCTACGAATTAATCAGTAATTGTTAAGAGTAGATAATATCTTGACCCCATGTATCTTTATAATAGACGGTATAATTTTTAGTATTCCGCAATAAAAGTTATGTTTCGACTTCGCGAATTACTTTGTACATTTCTTAAAGTGCCTGTGATGTGCAAAAAGTTAATTTGATTGAGGTCGAGGGAAAATTGAGGGACTGGATATTCCCAAGTTATTCTTTAATAAGTGATAAACTTGATTGAATGACAATGTTTGATAAATTGCCTTTTGCGAAGACACATAAATTGGTTTTAGGAATTTTTGCAATAGTAATTAGTTACGTTAGCCGTCGTAACCTCCTTATTAAATGAATTTTTTTTTAAAACGCCAAAAACATAATAAACATATTCTATGTTTCCCAGTTTAACAAAATTTATACAAAAATACAGTTGTTAAGTCTATACTGAACTTCTTGATTTGTGTACAAATTAAATAATTTATTATAACATGTCAATACAAAATAAGCTTTACTTTAAATTTTAAAATCAGGAGTGTCAATGGTTATTTCCTTTACACGAATAAATTTATATTAATATTGTTAGTTATGTATTGTTTTGTATATTGTTACATTCATTCGTGTAAATTATATGCTAAAAGAAATACTGTTAAATTGTTAATTTTATCACAGAATTTGTAGAAACTGCCTGTTTAATCCATTCCAGCCGTGCCATAAACAATCTGGACATATTTTAAGTAGCTATTTTTATTTAAAAGCCTTCGTTTATCAGGGAATCCTCCGCCATTTTGAACATCTGCAACAGTTTTTTAAGTCGAGCTAACAAAACTTTGCTCTTACTCGGATAGAGGAAAAACTCAAAGCACTTTTTAAATTAAACTTTGTATAAGCAATGTTTAATTTAAACACCGTTAAACACTGCTTTGATACTTAATCTATGTAAATATCTTGTTTAAGTTAGAAGCAATCTATTTACATATATTTAAAAATTTTCATTTAGTACTTTTAGGTATATAAGATAATTGCGACTTTTAGGCCAAATTACGTCACTGCCATTAAATGATATGAAATATTTTAAGATTTTTATTTATGCGAAAGAAAGGTAAACGAGCATACAGTTCAGTTATACTAAGCGGTTCCTGTCGCCCATGGACACCTCCAAGATCTGTAGTAGATCTAGGAGACGCGTTGCCAACCTTAAACCTTAACCATATTTACAGCATTTGGCATTTTTAGAACGTTCTGCTGCCGGCCTTACTTATTTTTATTTTGATTATTCGGAAATCGAAACGCGCACAGCACTTCACGACTTTTCCACTTGTGAACGGTGGTACGTGACCGGACGGAACTTATAATTAAGTACATTTTAATATGTAAATTTTTCACAAGTACATATTACTTATGTAAAAGACATATTAAGAGGGCAGTTCTCTGTTCCCTAGTGCAACGGCGAAACACATTTTGTCGTTTTCATTTATAAAGTTATATAGGCAATTAGGTGATTAGCCTTGCCTGTCTAGTACAATTTATTTTATCTTGATAATTGCTATGCGTTTACCATTGAACCGTAGGAGTGGTGAAAATATTACCTACAAAGAAATGCTACTGATATAAAAATTCTATATGTTTGAATGAAGCCCTATGCATCATTACATTTCGTAAGGGCAGTTAAAGTCTGTTATCCTTTAAATAAGAAGTCCAGCACAGACCTAAATTTCTGTATTCTCATGGTTAAACTGAGCAAGTATCGTCTATATCGTAGACAAATATTTCCTGATTTAGATTGCAAATCATTCGGTTTTCAAATATTGTTAAATGAAAATCTACTTATATCCAAAGCTCTGAAAGCTCACACTGTAACGGCTTGTACAGCTTCAGAATTGTTTACTGAATTATATTTAAATATAAAAGTTACTTTGACGTTGAATAATCGAGTGTAAAGTTTTGCAAACAGTGTAATAAGATTAAACAGACCGTTTCCGGGCTATGAACAGTGTGACGAAGGATTTATGACGTCACTAGCACATGGCGGTGTAATGAATTCATACATTTGTTACACGATCATACAAGAAGTTACTTGAACTTTGTGCTGCATATCAACCACTATACAGCATTGGCGATTTCGTAATTTACTATTAATTAATCTTTTAACGCTTTTTTGACCTTTTTGTCGAGATCATTGGTCTATTGTGTTTTATAATATATACTTAATATTATAAAGCTGAAGAGTTTGTTTGTTTGAACGCGGTAATTTCAAGAACCGCTGGTCCGATTTGAAAAATTGTTTCAGTGTTGGATATAAAATTTATCGAGGAAGGCTATAAACTATATTATATTTTCAAAAAAAGTAGGGATCCTTACTAAAAGTCCAATAATGTAACCCAAGATGTAAAAATCAAAATGAACGCAAGCGAAGCCGATAGCAGAAGCTAGTGAATAATAAACGGACAATGCTCTTATAAATTTCCTTAAAATATACCATAATCAGTCTATGAAGTTGCCTATTGTTTTTCTAATACAAATCTTTCTTTAATATACAAAAACCTAATATTACTATTAATACAATGGTCAACTTCAGCCATTACATAAAGTTGAAACAAGCATTACAGTAGTTTTGCGGTCCTTTTCGTGATAACGATTCCATCGGAAGTTTTAATAGAATTCCTATAACAATACGCGGAAGAAATGCGGGCAGGGTGGACCGTTTAATTTTCCGGTATATCATAAATAGATAATGTTAGAGATAGTTTTATAACTAGCCAAAATATTTCGAAGAGCTTATTTTATTAATATTGTTTATTATTTTTAAATGATTTAAATTGCAAATATGTGTGGGAGGTATTTTAAGTAACTATTGATGGATTAATACAATGAAACAGATTTTCATAAATTATTTCCAGAACACTCGCGATTCAATCACACAAAAACAAAACTGAGTGAATTCATTTTATTATAAACTCTATGGGGTATTAAAAAGATATATTTTAAGTATCTGTCCGATACCATTTAGATATGTTTTATATAAAATGGCGGAATTGTATGACGTAAATCGAAACTCAGTATCCGTAGTACAGTGTATTAAGAACACGTGGTTTACCCTTCATAAGTTACCTTTATAAAAAATCAAAATTCGATTTCTACCTTATACGTAAACTATTTTTTTTACATTTTTATTTATTTCATAGAGTTTGATGACAATAACAGACAAAGACAAATACACAAAATATGAAATATTACACAGACGTTCGTAACTTTGGTCCAGGCAACCCAACAAAACAGTAGGTTGTATGTATTATATGTATATATTTTATACGTTATACACGTACACACAACAAACGACAGAAGAAAGAAAAAAAAAACAAAATATAACAACAACAGACCGTCAGTCAGTCAGTCCAGTTCCGTAAAATGTCATTGCTATAATTATTTAATTTGCAATCCATAAAACCATTTCTCTCATTTAATTTATAATTTTAGCGTTGAAGTTAAAAATTAGGTTTAAATTATTCTCACTCAATTCGTAATTAACTTGAAACATTGTCGGTAAACATGTATAATTACTTAATTTACAATTTAAATCAAATGGAGGTTCAAATGCGGTTAATGGGCAAGGTTCCGAGTTGTTTTAATTTCATTTAAAATAATGTAGTATATTTTTCAGGGCACTTGAACTAGATTTTAGCTAAACTGGCAAACGTTTTCGAAACTAAACCACGTTAGATTAATATGACCACAAAATTTATTCATATTACGTTAGATTCATCTCGGAAACTTTCCGAGAGTACTTGTTGTTCCTTCTTATGTACTTTTCACTTGTTTTACGAAAAGTGTTATCATTAAAAACTATGATAAAGTTTCGTCAATTTTCTTAGTAAGAACTGAATCTACTTAAATTCTCTTAAAGTATATAGATTTTTAACGAACAAACACCAAAGAAAGTAATGATTGTGGTTTTAAGTATTTGTTACAAGTAGTTGTGTAATATTCCGTTATAGGCTTAGGCCGTTGCGTTCATAAAAAGTTTAGGCAATACCTATCGTTCAATGGGCGAAGTCGATCGAGATGGCCTATAAAAGTTGTGACATTGTTGAGTGTTCACGGTTTCGGTATAAAAATATTTTCTGCATTCGTGTTTGAGTGGGCCTCAAGTACCATCGTAATACTCGAGTTGGGTCAAGACTTCTTTAACTGGTGAAAACAGTAACACAGTTTTTAAAGAACACTTTCGCGCTTGATAGAGTGGTGTATCTAAATATTTTGAATATTTTATGGGACAGTAATCAAAGGTACAAAATCCCTATGGGCTGAGACTGACTAGAGATGTATATATAGCTGGTTGTATACTTTTCTCGCACGTTTCAATTTTTAATTACTTAAAGTCGAACTCAAAAGTCCAAATTTGACAAAAATAATTAAAAAACAAATTGATATAGATTCCATAATTTAAATACTAATATACAAAATTAATTACTACAAGTGAGTATTTTTGATTATATTTCGAAATGCCGATATAAAATTTGGGGTGTTATATAATATATTTGGATGTATCAGTCTGTAACATTGTAACTTTTAAATGAATGTGCCGAATTTCATTCGATGTTTTTAGTTGAAATATCAAAAGGATTAATTGGCCACCTAAAAGATATAATTTAGGTGGCCGATTACATCTTATTGATGATTAGTTAAAATATTTAAATATTAAAGAAGTTAGCGTTTTACGTTACTTAACAATATTATTTGGTTGGATACCTATTATTAAGTGAGCACTATACCTATTCATTGCATAAAACAAGATTATATCCATTCAGTAACGGTTTAGCTCCAGCTAAATTTAGTTATCTCTAAAGATAGCATGGACCTAGGCTAGAGTAAGTTGCCGGTGATTACGTTCAAACTTATTTAAAAGCAAAGTTTGCTAAATAACAGCAGTCAACAGCAATTATTATTATACAACGAACAACTTTCTTCAAAAATCGTTTGCTATAAATGAAATTACATTAATGCGTTATTTTAGTCTTTCCCCCAAGTCTAAAAAATATAAAACAACATCCAATTTCCTTGGCTATGTCTGCACGCGAACTCCACATCAACGTTTACATTTTTTTTTATAATTGCAATATCCCTCTTAATATATTAGATGTTATAGCAATACTTCTCGGTATTTTATGAATGCTTCTGAAGTATACACATTGCGTTTAATACTGAGAGATAGAAACCGGGGTATTAAGATTGAAAAAAAAATTAAAATCTGGAGATAACACCGCGATATTCTATGTGTACTCAGTTATGACAAAGGTATTATTTGTTACTTGCCATAATATCTGCTATCTTCTAGTAAAAGTGCCGTTAAAGCAGTTTTGGAAATCGGTTGGAACACACAGACAGACACACAAACATTTTATAAATTGTAATAAGGAATTATTATACATTCAGATATATTTAAAAAAATCTGTTATTTTAATATTACATATATTCACTGCAATTTTATTTTTTGCGTATTGATAATTATGAAATGCTATTCATGTTTTGATCCAATTTATTTTTACTCATATATGACGGTATATGAATTTTCAAATCTCGATTTAAAAATAAATAATACCGGCGGGAGAACGTCACTAAAAATTACACATGCTGCGATATAGCGAAGGCCTTTTGGTTGGCAACGGGTCCTATAGATCTACTGATCTTGGAGGTGACCATGAGCGACAGGACCTCTTATATATTACCGTATAATATACATTTGCCTTCCCATCATATAAAAAATATGACGATTCAATTAATTTCAAAGTTAATATAAAAATTTAATACATCATTTTAATATCAAACTCAATATAAATCAATTTCAAAATATGCATTTTAGTTACATCAAATTATGTATATATGAAACTATATTATAAATACAAAATTATTTTAATTGATTTTAGGTGTTAAAGTGTTATTCAACTCCAAATATTAGTTTGACGATTATTAGTGAAGGGTGTTCAGTGAACTGACACTTGTAGGTATTAGCCTCCAATTAAACCGGAATATTTCAAGTTATATTATTTCCTAAGTTAGTTACTCGTAATACTTAGAACAAATAAATTCATTTTGTAATATCAGGGTAACTAGTTCACAATAAAGATGGTCAGAATTATCACATTTTTTTCTACTTATGGAAAATATGCCGTGTTTTTATGACATTCAATAACCGACGAAGCTCACACAGTAATTATAATTTATAATTTGAACTATTTTATATCAAAAATAAGTGTACTTACAGGAAATATCGTGTATCAGACATGAGAGGACGTGTTTAGTTGTACTTTATATTAAACCAACAAACCGGTTTTTTTCTGTAGTATGAGCTTAAAGCTTTTCAGACTTCATAGTTTTATCAGCATGTTGTCTCTCTGACCTGTCAATAGGGTTCGCACTCACAGTCGACTTTGAAATCAGACTGGAGCTCGGTTTAGTAG
>JAOSYY010000013.1:1081876-1100856 GCA_025727935.1 Hebomoia glaucippe | reverse complement strand
AGCTTATAAGCAAGCACTTATTTTACGAAAAACTAGAAATCACCGATGACTTTTTATGAGTTCAATTAGTTAAGGAAGAAATATAAAGTTAATTTCATTACTTTTTTATTGACCTGAATACAATACTAAGAATTTCTGCGCGTACAAAAGTTTAATTAGGAAGTCTTGTATGTAGGTACAAACTTTTCGTACTATCAAATCGGATCTAAATTACACTGAAAATTGTTGCAAGATCCACTGTGTGCTTTAAGAAAAGCACAGTAACAGGTAAGTGCAAACTTAGATCTATAGAGAAGTTTATATAAATAGCGGTTATATCTTTGTATACGTTTGATAAAGGGTATAATGTTTTAAAATTCAGTTAAATAGTATTATGTATTCAGTGTCGTAGTTTGATCAAATATGAAAGAATTTATATCACTTTTGTTTTTTTCTTGATTAAAATAATAAACATTTGCGTTAGATGAACATGTGGTTGCTATCGTAGGCCATCTGTAACTAGGTCTAGTCAACTTGTATAAAATTACCAGGTTCTGACTCAGTAAAGATTGTTGTGTCAATTTTAATATGCGATTTACGTTTGTAAGGTTTCACTTTACATCTTTGTCAGGGCAGTTACCTATTTTTCCAATATGGCTTCTGTTAGTTGAATTAATTTTTATGCTTGTTAGAAAAATTAATATTCTATCTCTATGATAAATCTCTGTATTTTACATTGATCTCGTATATCAATTAAACAAGTTATCTATGCAATTTATTTTTTAGACAAAACCTAAAAATGTTAGTGAAAACATGAAATCTAACATGGGAAAAATTATAGGTGACTCTTATTTTAAAATTAGATAATTAACAATCAGCATAATAAGGGTTTTGTGTTTTATGGTAAATCTTGACGTACAATAATTTTATAATTTAGTGATTTAAAATAATTAAATCAATGATTTGTAATAGTTTCGTTACGATTTTCAATGGTTTATAATTAATTACAAAACTAGCTTCTGCCATCGGCTTCACTCGTGTTCATTTCGATTTTTGCACCCTAGGTTACATTATTGGCTTTTTAGTAAGAATCTCAATTTTTTTTAAATATAATATAACCTTCTTCGATAAACATACTATGCAATACTGAAATAATTTTTCAAATCAAACCAGCGGTTTCTGAAATTAGCGAATCCAAACAAACTCTTCAGCTTTATAATATTAAGTATAGATTACTTCAAAATTAAACGATATGAACGTTATCTTATAAATATAGTTATAAAGCCGTGGTTAAAAACTTATATAATTAAAATATATTACATTTAAATGAGTTTAAAAAGAACTCATTTAAATGTATTCAGAAATTTTGATATGTATTTAAATAAACCATCTCTCCACTCTTTTCACACTTCTTTTCACACACTTTCAACACTTCACGTTTGTTTTATTTAAAAAAAAATCTATTATAAAAATGGTTGTACAAACTTCTGTAAACTTCAGCATAGCAATGAATCAAATTAAAACCTCCAAGTCTGGTTAAGTACCTATGTAATCCCGTGTAAGTCGCTTGGTCAATATTCAGCTCTTTTTAAATCAAATCCAGTCTGCTCTAAGAAAATTTTATTCAGGAAATTGAATTCTTTTACGATCGCATATAAATCTCACGCTCCACACTAAGTGAATCTATTTGTTGTTAAACCTTTTCGCAGTGACGGATTTCTGAGGAAAACTCTTTTCTAAATTCATAATAAAATATAAGATTCCTAAAAATGTACTCGAAATACGATTTACGTTTTTCAAGTAAAAAAATCTATTATCAGAGTTAAATCGAAGGTTTTATCACCCTATGGTGTTTTTATTTCCAATATCAGGAACTGCATATAGTAAAATTTCGCATTTCACGGTTTTTTCATTTATGACCATACATAGGACATAGTCAACGCTTTTCGTAGATTTCAACGAGGACTTTATCTATGTTATAGGTTATCTCCGTTGACTAGTACGCCGTAGCTTCGTAGCGAAGGGCAGAGCAGTCTTATGAGAATTTTATTCATTTCAGCGTTTTCGTCATTGCCTTATATTTAAAATATTTTAATTGATATGACAAATGTCATAGAATAATGCAGATGACTACTGGTTTAAATTAAAATATATATAAATATAATAATATATAAATGTACCTAGGTACGGATATTTTCGATTCACTTTAACAGAAATAAGACATATAAGTAATTACCATCTGACATGATTTTAAAGGAAAATGTATGAATCCTACAAATGAAATTATTTGTCATATTCAAGGTTAATCCATCCCTGTGTTTGATATAAGTTCGGTCGAGCTTTCTGAATTAAGCCGAACTAACGTGAAGCCGAGACCACGGAGACTGAGTTCGGAATTTTTGGATAAAATTAAATTGCTTTGTAGCAAACTTCGACGAGGATATTGTAAACGTTTGTGGCATACTTACGAACACAAAGACGGCCCAATTTGCATTTTTTATAATCGGCTTTTTCATATAAACTGTCCACGCTTCAATGTATTCCATTGTTTATTGTGTGAGGTGTTAGACATTAATCAATATTTCTTTATTGTACATAAATTTACGGTGCTGGCAAAGTGTAAACACTATAGTCACACAATGAAATCTATTTTTAAACTTTCTATATAATATATATTTCATGCCTTTATATATTAAGATATCCAGACATCTGTTAAAATGTCCATATTTATAATGGTTGCAACTAAATTATACGTCAGTTTGTAACGCCTCAGTTTCAAAACATCAATAAAAGAACAAAACAGCCATTTTGCGGCTGAAATCGTTGCCAAGCCCATGAAAGGCTTTGTTTGGTGAAAAAGATTAAATGGCTGAAGTCTGAAACAAAAGCCTGACGTTTCGTAGCGGGGTTACGGTTCGGAAGTTACTTCTGTTTGTCTAGGTAAAGGCTTAAAGTAAATATGGCTATATACAAAATTTAACATCACATTATGTGAAATAAAGAAGAGTTCCTTATAAGGTTAAAATTATTACATGTTTTAATTTATACACATCGAGTTATTTAGTAATTTTTCGTTTCGTCATTGTATCGTTTTTTTATTATAGAATGCAATTCAGTCCATGTTAAGACAATTTATTAACATTTAATATCTAATTTTCTATGGTAAGTTTAAATTTCATAAATAAAGGATTCCGTTATTTACATATTGCACTAAATATTAAACACGATATTAAGATTTTAATAGCAGCTGATTCTTAACATTTCTGGAATCAGTATTCAATTTTGAAAAAAAAAACTATGAAGCACGTTAAGAAACTTAAGAATAATGACGTGAAATTTTCATTGAAAACTACTTTTCAGCAGTTCTAAGTTATATGCTATGAAGCAAACTGGTCGATATGAAAGATATTCGAATAGCTTAAAATTCTGTATTTTAGCACCTGCAGAATTGTTCACA
This sequence comes from Hebomoia glaucippe, assembly GCA_025727935.1. Lineage (NCBI taxonomy): Eukaryota > Metazoa > Arthropoda > Insecta > Lepidoptera > Pieridae > Hebomoia > Hebomoia glaucippe. The sequence continues at coordinate 1,097,420 of JAOSYY010000013.1, read as the reverse complement.
TATTTCGAAAATGCATTTCAAATTGATTCAATGAATTATCGAAAACTTCAATTAATTAAGTTTTAAAAACTGACAAATTTTCGAAATAAAAATTGGGTTCCAATTGTAAAGTCTTTTAGAAGATAGAATTAGAATAATTTCATTAACATACTACTATGAATACTATTCAGATTAATTCGATAGAGATCTGAAACATTAATGTTGTTGAAAACACAGTTTATGGATTAGCTTGAAGTGATCTGTAAACTGTTAGCTCAGTTTGATTCATGTCGCTCACGGACACCTCCAAGACCAGTCAATCTAGGAGACTCGTAGTCGATCTTAAGGCTTTAGCCATATTACATAATTTATTAGTTTGTAATGTAATGGTTTGATGCCTGCCTTATTTCATTTTTATTTCTAATGTTCAGAAGGTAATCGTTATATCTCCATAACATCGCCTTAAAATTTCCATTCAAGGATAGAAGTTTGCAGGTACCTTAAGCTTGTTGTATATATATTTTTTGTCTTTTCAGATACACATTGAAAATGACTTAATTCCTGTCAGGATGCAGACCGCTAGCCTGGTGCTGACGTTCACATGTGTTCTGTTGTTAACCTGTACCCAAGCGAAGATAGGTAAGTTATACAAAAGTTACTTATTTCGACCTCTAAAATTTATTCTAAGGCAATCAATAGATCTGTTGACCCATGAAATTGTGACAAATGCCGCGGTAGGTTTCACTTACTGGACAATATTCTGTTAAATTTTTAGCAATTCACTTTTTTGTTTAAAATAATCAGCCGTACGACTCACATATTTATTGGAAATCCATTCGAATAAAGAAAATGCACTGTCGTAATTCATAGCCTTTTTCTAATTGGCTAATAAAGTATGTACGGTCCTTACAACAGAAATACAATAGTATAAAATAAACTGGGGTCTTTTTCAATTAATATACTACATTTTTGGACCGATTTCGAAGTATTGATACTTACATTGTTAGATAGTATATGTTGTAACAAGTAACATACCTTACTATTATACTAGAAAAATAATTAGGGTTCGGCTCGAGTTCATTAAAACCCTTCAAATTATGTCTGTCAATATTAATATCAAATGTTTCATTTCCTAAGGGATCTTGTAACACCTTTACATATTATAAAATAAAGGTGCGCTAGCTATTTGTTCGTTTAAATTTTTAAATGACTTAACTGATTTTAATGCAGTTTTTAGGAATACACTGTGATTTAAGAGGGAGGTTTATACGTATAATATTAATCTTATGAGACGTAGACAAAGTTGCGCGAGTCAGCTAGTTAAAAATAATTTATAGAATAGCGCAAATGACACTGCGAGACTGCGTTAATTTAAAATACATATGTTAAAATTAACACTAAAGCTGGCTGTAAACATGTTTATTTGAATAATTAGTAGTGTTTGGAAAATTACCTGATTTATTATTATTGTATGATTAATTAATTTATTCAAATAATAGCTAATATGGTACTAAACGAAATACATGTCTTATTAAAAGACATCAGATATAAATAACTTAAAGATATTTGATCAAAACATGCTGAACCAATAGCGTCGTATTTGATTAATGAAACAATATGTAGATATAGCATATTCCTTTCCGTATTAGGAAACGTGTTATTTTTCATAAAAATTCCCACGAGTCCCTTTAAATGATAATAGCAATTCGATTCTTTTAAAATTATATAAGAAGTAGTGACATATTCCATATTGTGTTGTTAATTTAAATAAAATCCTTATAATGAGACTTTTTTAAAAATGTCTCTTGAATTAACAGTAAATTAGTTATAAAAATTGTTTAGTGTTATTCGTAGATTGTAATGGATAATTTTACACGTTAAAATTATCCTTATTATATCAATGACTTACGAGTTGTTTATTGTATTTGTCATCTCATAATGATTTTAATACATTAAAAAATGACGATTTAATAAAAAATGTAGAAGGCCCGCGAGGCTTGGTGAGCTAAAACCTGATTAAAAGGTAGGGTAGCTATGTTTGTATAACTCCTCCTAAACGGCGGGAGCGATATTAAAGATATGTTGTGTTTAATTGGATTCGAGAATGGCTTACATTTAATATTTGGTACACTAGATCATGTATTGCATATTAAATTTTATGATGGTAATATAATTTAATCTTGATTTTTAATTGCCATAGTTTAGTTACAAAACGATACAGATTATTTTTTTGTATATACAGTCAACATTTAGCCATAAAGAGTTAGATGTCTATGAAAGAACTTTCAAAAGTGACTGCGGTCCCGTATTAACAAGTTATGTAGTTAACATAGAAGGTTCTTATAAAATTTAATGAAAATTCGAATTTTGAAAAGAAACTATTTCATAAACTCATCTTGTTAAATCGTATGACGTCACCTCGTAGTGAGAACTCCGTCTCGCTTATATTTAATGAATAGCTGCTACCGTAGTAATGGCATGACCGGGGTGTCTGAATGAGACGCATTCACAATATTCTAGAGCACGTTTTAAGAAAAATCTTCTTTTAATGTTCTAGTTGATGTTGCGACACTGTGCTTAAAAATAAACAAGCTTTTAAATATTAATATCGCAATGTTTCTTTGTGCTGAATACTTTTTCTGTTGCTGACTTTCTGACTTCTAAATTTTTTTTAATAATTTTAATTTCTGAAGAGGTCGTTGGTCTAGCTGTAAGTACTTCTTGCACTGGAATAAACTGGCTCCTTTGTAAGCTAATATTTCATGTTTTTTAAATATACAGGTCATGCAATATCGTTCCTTAAGTAACTCAGCCCTTATATATAAAAAGGTCGCCTAACATTCATTTTCGATTGAATTTTGTGATTAATGATGAATTTTGAAGTGTCAGCTGCGATTACAGAATCCTTATACTCATTTGTGAGCTTAAAAAAAGTGATAAATCATTAATGACAACTTTGTTATCACTAAAACGATAAAAACTATAAAGAATTCTTTGAGATTGCATGAATGAGATCTAAAAGATTCGATGATTCTTTCTTATGTAGATTACATTGTCCCCATCGCTATAAATTATGTCCACAAAGATACGCTTTACTTGACAGAAATAATAATAGTTAACATTTCAGGAAGACATAATTGTGTCGTATCTTCAAAGCATTTCGCTAAATAGCAAAACCGTGTACTATACGGTTCTCATAGAATGATAAATTATTCCATAGTACGGGACTATTACGAGTTTAGAACAAGACCGTTAAACCCGAAATTAGGGGTGTATTTAAATTTATAAAATGAGTAGTTATAGAGTTTTAAAACTAACTAGATGAACTTTACTGAAACTTGTTTAAAGTTGATGTTTATTTGTTTAGTTTAATGGTTTTGTTAACCGGATATTATGGTTTAGTTAACCGGAGGTTATTACACTTTTTTTTAAATTTGGAACACGAGTTGTTTTAAAAACTTAACAGGTATATTCGGCTCTATAAATTTAGGTTTCTAATTAATATTTTTATCTTATAAATAAAGATTATAAAAGCGTTTAAAATATGTTATTAGCACTAAAAAAATTTAATCAAGAAATCGTTACAGTAGATTTGATTAAAAATTGATTCGATTACATGCATAGATTATTTTATTTTCAATTCAGTTTGCAACCTAAAAATTATTGGTATCTTAGAAATACACGAAGAACCTTGAATGCCTTTTATGCGAAGAAAGATAATACATGCGGGCTAAAGGATTATTTCCTTGACTGTACTTGGCACACACGTCAGTAGATAATTTAGGCCCGCTAATCACAGGCCTGCCTCTGTTGTACGGATTGATTGATGATACGCCTGCTCTATGTTGGATTAATCTTGTCTCTATTTTATGTTAGGAAGGTAAAGCTGAAGTGTGAATAAGGGTGTTTCTATATGAATATATCTATACATTAACATGTAAATTGTTTATTGAAGCATCAACTGCTAAATCGTTTTGTATTATTTTTTACTTTCATTATTGTTGCCCTAATAATGTTACATTAGTAATCAAGTCTCTTATAAAGATCTATAGGGGTGTTATTATCTAATTAAATGACATAAATGAGATCCTGCTATTTTTTTATAGAAACCGTTAAAAATAAACGCAGTTTTTGAAAGTAAAGTATATTAGAAACATTAATTAACTTATCTATTAATTTTTAATTTTCAAACAGGGGATTTAATCTGTACAATTAAATAAAACACATGTTTCATAATTTCTTTATTCATGTAGTAAAGAAAATATTTAACACGTAATGTAACCTTTCCCTCTTGGCCCCGATACCAATGCATCTTAGAACTCGCCCCTATATCGCCCCGAAGCTAATGCGTCTTCAACCACATGAAACATGCAACAGCCAATCACAAATAGCGTGAGACCGATACACCTGTGGCATGTACCGTGCTCTGAATAAATGATTTGATTTGAAACGAATTACTTTCGCGAATAGGCGAGATATCACGAAACTATTCCTTATGGACGACATAATAACGAAGATCGGATAAGTATTCGTTTAGCGATAATAATACTTTTATAAATTATTTTATACTGGCATCACTTAATGCAACTTTCATTTATATGAAATGTCAGAATTCATCATATTGCGAATAAAAATAATTAACTAAAAATATATAATATTAAGTAGTGAGCTTATTGCAAAATTCATTAACAGGCTAGTAAACATTTGGTCTCGAAAGTGTGAAAAAAACATCCAAGCGGATTACAAAAGAACTTTTTCCTTTAATAATAATAGTATCCCCTTTCATAAAAAAATCATAAAAGATTCTAAATGAAATCTTTCAACAATATTCAGGTTACATCAATCTTTAGTTCACTCATTCTTTTGTTCAGCAAAGGTATGAAACATTAATATTCTGATTTATATCTCTTTGAGATTCTGAACACTTACCTTATTTAACGGTCAGAGGTATTATTAAAATTACGTTCAACGAAGTTATGAGTTCTCTTATGCTATTTTCCGTTTCAAAGAGAACATTCTTAATTTTATTTTACAGATAAAGATAGATACATTTAATTTATCTTATAATTGATTCACACACATAATAAAAACAATTTAATCTGTAATGTACTGAGATTAAAATTAGAGACAAAATTAGTCTAAAAAAAATACTACAATTTCGTAAACATTTCTCAAACCCTGTATTAGGTACCTTCATAAAATCTGTTGTTCTGAATTCTAGACAACAATTATTCTTTTCCAATCATATATATCAATTACGTAAATGATTTTATTGCTCTGTAAGAATTTAGAAAATCTTAAGAAATTTATTTTTTTTCGAGGTTAAATTTTAAAACTTATAATAATGTATTGGTTCATGTTTAACATTAAATTTAAGGCGTGACATGAAAACAGAAATTACGTCAGTTCATAGACTATGCCTGATGTCTGATGCTTGTCTTTCCATAGGATCCATAAAAAACCTATTGATAAAAATTTATCGTCTCATCTCAAGAAATACCAGTTTTAAAAAAATATATATCAACGTAACAACTTATTTCATAATTCCATAAATTAACCTCTATTATCTTTCACACGTGACCACTCGGCTTGCAAGCAGAGTAAAATCATACTTTTGCTTTTAATTTGTAAAATAATAGCAATATACTTATAATATTATAAATGAGAAATTTTGTATGTATGGATGTTGGTTACACTTTCATGTAACTAGTGAAATAATTTTATTGAGCTCATACATTAGAATATCATATAGGCTATAATTTATAAAAATATTTACACGTGTAAAATCGCAGGGCAGTACCTGTATAACAAATAAAGCTTTTCAATGCATTTAAAGTGTTATTTAATTCTGTGTACAAAATAATGGATTTATTTAGATACGTAATAAAAATAAAAGCCACAGTAGTTCCGCTCTAATATACCATTCATAGCGTTGCCTCACCCAAGTCCGCAATCTTGTGGTCACTGGGAGATATAATTGGATTGCCTTCCAACTACACATTCATAAACTCGTCTTGTTTATATAGTTTATGGTTAACACTTTAATTTTCATAATATAGCGCGTGAACGACAACCTTCTTGATTTTTTTTAAATTCTACTTATTGTTTTAAGCGATAGGAAGGTAAACGAGCATACAGTTTAATTATATTACACGATTCTTGTCGCCCATGATGGACACTTCCAAGTCCAGTAGATCTAGAAGATGCGTTGGCCAACCTTCAGGCTTTAGCCATATTACATCATTTTTGACGATATGACGTTTCGTTTTCGGCCTTATATATTTTTATTTCGAGTATTCGTAAAAAAACTTTTTGGTATCGTATTATCGATTTTTTTAAATTAAGACAGTAAGTAAATTTATCCTTTACACACCTACCTTTCCTGTGTCTCTGTGTCTGTAACTATGTGATAAAACATAGAATAGATATAGGCTTCACAAAACATGAAGTTGACACCTTCACAGCGTATCTGGACATAAGTTAGTAATAAAAAAAGGATTGGAACAAATACCTAGACCGATATATGTATGTTGGTTAGGACTTTATTTCTTTCCGTTTTATTAGCACTTTGTTCTCTTATTCACCTTTTCTGATTGGATCAATAAAAATTCTGCAGCCATTGGTAATTTATGGGAATCCCAGAATTTACGAAAGAATTTTATATATTTTAAGGAACATGCCAAATTAATAATTTTATGACCTCAATGAGGCTGATTTATAAATATATTATACATGTATACAGCATCAATAATAGTTTTTGCCATACCGCTAAACGGTTATGTGGGGACTCGCTCTTTCAAAGTTACTCCGTTGACAAGCCACATAGACTCTTACAGTACTAGGAAGGAATATCCACTAAAACTTGCCCAGCTTTCCGACATTTCCACAGTACGCAGTGCCACGGGATCCCAGTTGCAAAACTACCAGACTACTAAAGCCTTCAGATGTCCCTAGTATTACACAGTAATGTGCGTTTCCGCACTTTACGCATTTTCTTGTTTGGTTTATTCTAAATGATCACCAGATACCGTATAAAATATTATGTTTATAGAAAATATTAACAATATATGCTTTAATTTAGTATTAAGGCAAGATGTCACAGGTGTATTAAAGTTTTAATAATAGCTTAAATTAAACTTAGTGAAAATTGATGAAACAATACATCAGTTGTTCTGGCGGCTAGAGAAGACTGATCACGTCCCGTGTAAAGAGGAAAGCTTTACAGAAACATACTAAAATATAAACGACCTACTAAAACCTTCATTTTATGAAGATATATTAAGTACATCAAAACACTGGTTTACATAAAAGCCTTTTTAAATCTATCTTTCTTTGTAAAGTTTGTTCTGACGAAGTTTTACTTTTAACTTAAGAGATTACTTTTAAAAGAAAACACCTTAACAAGTTACCGACTTATTTTTTAAGTTCAAAAAACATTTTGTTTTGTTCATAGATGTATTATTTCGTTTGGTCCGTATATCTGATGTTAAAGATTCAATTTCGCAAATAATCATTACTGATAGTGATGTTTGGAAGTGTAAAGGCTTTTTATCTGAAATATTTTTATTTTACGATATCTTATCTTAGTTACATAGAATTTTAATCTTGCACAATAGACAGTAGTAAGTCGGTATTGCCAACATTAATAATCTATGACAAACTCACTTAGCATCTAACATTGCCATACTACTACAGATTTGTTTATTAACGCACTGTTATTATCTTCTAATTAAAAAACGAAAAGAATATTTAAATATCATAATTGGAATACAACGAAAATTAATCCAAGAACCATTCAACTTCCAACAAAAAATACAGTGACATGCAATCGTGTGTTCTGTGAGAAATGTGAATATTATTCATATTATTATGTTTTGTGAGGAGAATTTTTCCTGTACCCGTTCCCAGTTCACTGTTACGCCATAAATCATCATTATTGTGTGTGTTTATTTAAGTCATATCTTCTTTCATACACGTTTATTTTAGTAATTAAAGTTCCATTTGTATTTTACTAGCTTCTCTAGCGGCTTCGCTCACGTTCATTTCGATTTTTATATCTTGGGTTGTAATTTCAGACTTTTAGTTAGGATTCCTATTTTTTTTTAAATTTATATAGCATATAGCTTTCCTCGATAAATGTTTTATCCAATACTGAAAGAATTTCTCGAATCGGACCAGCGGTTTCTGCAATTAGCGCGTTCAAACAAACAAACTCTTCTGCTTTATAATATTAGAATAGATGTGTGTAATTCCTCCCTTAATTTTAATAAGGCTTGAGAAGATGTGAAATCATTGTAAAACCACTTTCAGTGTATTCATTAGGTTGTGCTTTTTAACATACTGAAGAACTTTATTAATAGCTACATCTAGTATAATAATAAAATATATTTGTTTAAAAAAAATATTGGTGTCGGTGACATTTTATGACTGGATATAGAATTTCTTCAATCCTTTAAATAATAATAAGTTCGAATGTAACTATTTATGTCTGTTTGAATTAATTTCAATGAACAAGTCAATCTCTAATAGTCAATTCAACTTTTTACATTCTTTACACAGTATTAAGGCATATTATATTTATCGTGTAGACATATTATGTTACGTGATCCAAAGACTGTTTTTTAAAATGTACAATCTATTCATAAACAATGTATTTATAATACTTTAAATCATATAATTTATGAAGGTATTGGAGTATGTGATATGTGATGTTTACATCAGAGACAGAGGAGCGTCACAAACACTATATTCTATTCAAACTCAATCCATAAGATATAACTATATCACTTATCAAACAATATCATCAAAATTAATTGTGGATTGTGGAAAAGACAGCTTTAATTACAGCTCGGTAACCAATCCAGCTTGTAATTAACAAGTACTAACAATTACACCATTTGTTTGAAGAGTACGAGATAAACTTAATTAAAAGTATAGAATTGTGGGATGATTACGTATTATGAAATTAGGAACTGTGTATATAATTGAGTTCCTCTTAATACGATGTAGTAAGCCTTTATCAAAGTATTATATTTAATTAAATTGATATTTCAAGAGAAATAAGAAGTACATGTAATATACGTTAAGTAAATATAATATATGTTGTTTTTTAAGATTTTAAGTTCTACGGGGCTATAGTCCTTTTGCAACCGCGAACCTGTGGTCTTGCGAACGATTAAAACGTCGGATAGCCAAAGGTTTTAGTGGGTATTCCCTCCTAGTACTCAGAAAGCATATGTGGCTCGTCAGGAGAGTAACTGCAGAAGGGAGAGGCCCACAGAACCACCTACTAATATGCGTAATGCATTTCCTTCTTACTTGTCAAAAAAGAACGATTTTATGTTGTCAAATTGAGGTGGCTAAAGAAACTTATATTATATAATGAAGTAGCATTGTTTACGTCGCCTAGTGAGACAATGCCACATTTAACTTACAAAATCATAGTATTTCACAAACATATGACGATGGCTAGAACAGAATGAGACTTCCCTCGTTTATTTCGATATTAAATTTTATTATAATTAGCAGAGTCCTAAAACCACAACCCTTTGTGGCTGATTAAAATTGAGGTTAAAGACACGTTCTGTAAGTGATTTATTTTGATAAACTTTGATAGACGAGTGTGACACAAAGGTTTAACCTCAATAAAAGCATTGAAAATTAATCTTAGGATTACACGAGCTTGATTGATTATTTATTGCTTTTGTAAATGTTCTTGACCTGGATATTCAGAAAGAACCTGATACATAAATTAAATGTAGATAGAAAGTACCGCTCAAACAAGTCCCTGAGAAGATTTTAGTTGGTGCAGTTGTACTACGCAGTTGGTAGTCAGTTTGACACGCTACGAAGCGGCTACGGTTGCTTGCTACAAGTCTACGACTTTAACTTGGGGACAAGCAGAACATACAAAGCCGATATTCTAGACGATGACAGTGACCTACTGACACCCAAAGGTCACCAAACAAATTATCATTTTTTTACACTATACAGTAAAATTAAATACGTAATATGGTTAAAGTTTTTGACTTAAAAAAAGCCAAGTATTTCCTTAGTAATAATCCGGCATGACAAGAGACGTGAAAAAGTACTTATAGTCTTTTATAGTACCAGCAAGCTGACTGGAGAGTCAATCTCCTTATTTAAGGTTAATTATAATAATTCTACAGAAATAACCCAAATTCCATTACCGACACAATTCTCACTTGTCATGTTTTAAATCTATGGTACACTTGTGAAAAAATCATTATTATTTAAAAAAAATGTCTTTATATTTCCAGCGTTTCTCTTCAACTCAGTGAGTTAAATAAAAAACGATTGATTAATGACGTAGCTACGGACTAATGAGCGTGAATGTTCGAAATATCTTTTGGGAATCGTTAAGCACACGCTGCTACTTTTTGTATCACTTCCGAACGGAAATGTGTTTGAATATTTTTTTCAAAAGCTTTTTTAAATTCCCACAGCTATAGTTATATGTATTGTAGATTTATGTGTCCGGATAACTTAAAATTTTTATCCTTTTTGACCTCTATTACAACGGGGTTTAAGCATAATTAGTAACTAACAGTGTTATCGAATGTAAAATTCATTTTAAACTTACTTAAAATAGTCGTATTTAAATGAAATTCATATGTATATATGGTGAATTACAGCATAATAATTTGGAACCTAGGAGCGAACTTAAGATGTCATTAATACATTAAAAGATGAATTGAAATTATTATATACAGACTTAGTATATTCATAGTGTATATACTAAGTCTGTATTTGAAGAAGAAATAACAGAGTTATTATGTGTTCTTCAAACACGTAAAGGAGGTATTTTTTCATGTATAAAAATATTAAAATTATACGGATGATACAAAGTCAGTATACCTACTTCGCTTATTGAGATTTATTTATCAATGTGTAATACTTCTGGCATCAGGTATTTAAAATTCATAGACAACATGAATTTATACTTCAGTCTATCTAAAAATAATATTTGTTTCAGGGTACTTTTGGCACATAACAGACTTTCATTACGACCCGTTGTATACATCACAGGGTGATACCAGAAAACGTAAGTAACATTTAAAGTAATCATTGCTTTGTTAACTCTCATTATCGAGTAAGCAACATCGTTACACAGGGCCAATCATTATTATAGGTCACTGCAATAAATAGTTTTTAACCTTAATCACCAACCTTAATTATTATATTACCCGACATAAGATTCTTACCAGTATTTCGAATAATTACTCTGTTGCCGATTAAATGAACTAAGCCCTTAGTAATTATTCATATTTTGTAGTAATTAATAAAGGTTTCATTGTTTGTATCCAGTGTTTTTATTGTTTATTAAAGAATTTAATATACAGCTATCTTTTACGACTGTAATTCAAATATAAATAATATTAGTTCGGTCTTTCAAATTATGATTATTCAAATTTTGTTATATTCATTCACAATTAGAAAATAGCTGTTATTTTAATATTAGAAACGCTTACATTTTATTTATTGTATAGATATGGTTAATCTTACCGTCTATCCGTTTTACATTTGATGGGGATGTTAGAAAAAAATTGTCTTCCACTTATATATTCAGTGTTCCAACTAAGAAACAAACACTTCACACGGTTAATTTATTCCATAATATATTTTAATTTTATATACGATTTTTGTCAGATTGTCGGAGAACGGATGAACGCGGTAGTTCTGGTCACCACCGTGCCCTAGGCCACCTTGGTGATTACTCTTGCGATAGTTCGTTAGAACTTATCCACTCAGCCCTTCGCTATATGCGGACACGACATTCGGAAAATGTCGAGTTTGTTCTGTGGACTGGGTGAGTAGATTCGATGTAAGAATTTCTTATTTTGTTTTAATATAATTAGGTAATTTCACTATAGAGCTAGTGCAACGTGTATGTGAAGAAACTAAAAACTTACACGAAAACTATATATAATGACTAAACGCCTTAATTGTATGTGAAAAATTAATAGGAAATATCACATATAAAATATATCTAAAGTACTTTTTTTAAATGCCATGATCTCAGTGACAATATACTTAAATTGATATTAATTTTACAATTATAAGTTTTTCAAAATTAATTTAGAGTTTAGATGTCCAATTATTTTTTTAATTTATTAAATTATAAAAAATTAACGTAATTAATTATTATCTGACTGTAGGGATATTATAGCGGCGAGATACAATACCAATGAAGACGACAGATACCAGGCAATAAGAAATATGACAGAGCTCCTACGAATGACGTTCAGCTCACATTTCGTATTTCCGGTACTAGGACATACTGACCCAGCGCCCTCAGAGAGGTTAACGAATTTATGGAGCCATTGGTTACCCATGGAGGCTCTACAAACCTTGAAAAATGGTATGACGTTATGGTTGTTTTAATCATGGGTATATTTTTATTTAAATATAGTGAAGTATATCGATTCATATCCCGATTATTCAGTGATAAAAAAATAATTTAAAACAATAGACGTAATATTGTATTAGGATTCAATTGTTTCATAACAATATTCGGTGACAGATTAATTAATTAGGCTTAACTGCGAAGATAAATAAGTTGGAAAGGGTGATAGTACATGAAGTATATAATGATTTGATTTGAATGCTTAAATGTGAAATAATATTTGTATGTTTGGTTCTACTTAAACAGGCGGATACTACACAATAGAGCAGACTCAGAGTAAACTGAGAATTGTGGCGCTTAACACAAATTTGTTTACCGTCCGGGAAGAGAACACCCTACACGCTCGCCGACAATGGGAATGGTTGGACGCTGTACTGGAAAAAGCTACCACTAATAAAGAAATGGTAATAATTTCTAATACTACATTATTTTAGGCGCACTTTGATTTAAAGACAAACGAAATGATAGAATAACAATAGTCGTAAACGAAAAAGAAACGCGTCTCTGAATCTATTTGAGACATCGTCAGTGTTTTTCATGTATTTTTAACTGGGCAATTATAAAACTACTGACAGTCGTTCTAAACTTCTAGAGTATATAGTCGGAACTTTCCTCTTTTATGGTCCAAAGTCAAACTATAAAGCTGTAGAAAATGTTTAGCAATTATAATAGGCGAAAATGCAAACAGTTTAGAAATATACGTATATGTAACAAACCAGTAATATTATAGTAATCCGATGTGATTTAAAACCCGTAATAATTTATTAATTAAAAAAACCAGAACAATAACCTGTATTGATACGTGGCTTAAATATAAATGGCTTTGATATTCACCGGTGTACAGGTTTAACGTAATGATACTTTTTGGGGTTACGCAACAAAAAATATTATAGTAATCATTTTGTATTCAAGAGTTTACGTTTTATTTTTGTTTATTAATAAAACGGGTATTAAATGAATGGAAATGCGTTATTTATGACAAATTTGCGGTAAGAAATTTTGTAAGTTTTCCGACGCGATGTTTTGCTTTAAACTAATAAATGTCAGACTAGTTAAACTGTTGTATATGTTTATTCGTTTTAGTTCGATCACAAGTATTCCATACCATTAGACTATTGTAATTAATATATTTATAACTGAATATTTAATTTGTAGTGTACGTTAAAATACATTTATGCTATATATTATACAATTATAATATACATTTAGTAGGTCAAGAACAGAATCACTAGTAATCTATGACAATTTGCTATTATTTGTGATTCCACAGTTATGTTAACTAAATACGTCATTATGTTCCTCATTCCTTCTCGTTTTATTCTAGGCAATGCGTTCTACATATAAATAGATAAACAAGTTAGAACATAAGCAATTTGGCTGTACTTGTTGAACAACAAAGGCAGCACAAATTTTCACGCCCGATTGTGTCTATTAATGCTCACCTGAGTATGTATTTGTGATATTCAGCCTAGCGGCCTTTTAACATATCATTTATTTAGATATTTCTAGTCTAAAGCTTTCCGTTATATCTAACAAACTTGTTAAGTAAAAAGTAAAATCTATGATGTTTCTAAAGATACATAATTATATTTACGTATCGTATTATATTTCAAATCCAATGCAATCGTTATAAAATGTATCCTAATATTCAGAATTCTTTATAAGATTTTTTTATTTATTTTATTCAAATGACATGTTAAAATCATTTAAATTGAATTAATTTTGATTTATTACGCATCAAAAGTGAAGGGAAGATTACCAATTTAAAAATAAAAAATATATGTCTTCTCGGCTTATACAGTAGGAAAGGATTTTTAAATATCGATAATATTCTTATAACATATAATAGCAAATCGTCAGAAAATAAATTTATGGAAAATATCGTTTGACATATGTTTTATTTGATATTGACGTATAAACATAATTAAGTTGTGAGATTTCGTGCTACAGAACCCGCACTATTTAATACCAACTCATCCTTATTGAGTTTTTAAAATTCATAAACGCTTCATATCAGGCGGGATGGATAAATTATTCAACAAAATATGTATTCAATCGGACGTTTCGATAAACATACTTGATTCTCGAATGCAAATCGATTTCCAGTTGAGTTATTGTGGGGAATAATATAATTGTATTTGATGATTTATTTGGATCATAGTTATTATTTATGTCAAATCCAGAAACTACTCCTGGGATATAGGCACTTTGTTTGTATAATTCAATGTCCTATTTAAGGTAATTCATTGAGATTATAGACCATGTTCCGGTAAATGATCTGATTGGTGCATAATATTTTAATTATTTCATGTCTAAAATATAACTTGGTAATATTCAATGAATTGATTATCATTTATATTCAGAGTAATACAGTTGGAAGCATTTTGTCCATATTATGAGACACATTTTGATTTTAAACATTGTTTTAGCAGCAACCGTTAAAGTTAATTCATATCACTATATAATTTTTAATGACACACTTTTAGATTATTAATGTCAGTAGATCAATAAGCCTGATGCGTGTTTACTGATACTTTAGATAAAAAAACTCTTTAGCGCTCTACGAAAAACATACGCAGCAAATTAACCGGAATTTCATAAATGAAATATTATTGAAATACCCTTCAGATACTTTGAAAGTAATATTTACTTTGCTTATAATCCAGTTACTTACAAAAAGTTTTAACGAAAAGTGTACATCAAGTTTCGGAACTCAACAAAATTATATGCCGCTAACAAGCGTGTTATCGGATTATAAATAATTTACTTCGTACACCGACGAAGCAGAATTAGGCCTCGGAACAAATTAGCTTTATTTATATATAAGAGTATGGGTGACCGAGCTTCGCTCGTACTTAGCTCGTAGTTTATTATTCTAATACAATCATATAGTCAAGCGCTGTCTACATACACACTTTGCACAAATTCTAATATAATATATGCGAGATGGCGCTGTAAATTCTCATTATATTAAATACTAACTTTACGCGCCTATTATATATATTTACTAGCTGACCCGGCGAACTTCGTACCGCCTAACAGTCAATGAATGGCGTGTTATCTTTTAGCTGAACTAATTTATGCTTTGATGAACGTAATACAATGATACAAAATAATATTAATATAGATAGAAAAAAA